>PVJH01001957.1:0-144556 GCA_004026705.1 Nesogale talazaci
TCTGAAAAGAAGTTATTACTTGAATTTTGCCCTCCATTGTCTCACCCTGCCCCATGCTAACACATTAAAATAAGTACTAGTCATGAACTACTAACATTCCTTTCTTGATTCAGATATGTTAAATATCCCTCTTATCTGTGCTATCCAAAGCAATGGTGCTGCCTTATTCATATTTGCTTTGTGAGGATCATTGAGATAAGTCATAGAAATCTCTTAGTATAATGGTTTGTACATGGAAACATTCACTGTATTTTAGCTGTTCTGGTATTATTTATTTGTACTATGATGATGATTTGCTGCAAAATTAAACTAGAACGATATAGATGCAAGTTTTTACCCTTCTGTTAAGACAACTTTTGAAGTCACATATATATTATTGACCAGTAGTTTTTGAAGACTATTCACAGGTGTTTAGATACTCATGAAGTTTTTCTATAATTGATTTTCCAGCTGATTTGATCTCACCAGAACTTGAATGTTAGAGAAGTCATTAGAGAAAGTACATTATTCACTTTTTACTATGTCCCAATTAGAATTATGCAATAATCACAATTCTTGCCAATTCTTAAGAAAAATAGATGTCTTCTGTAATTCTGTATTTTCAGTCAAGACATGTTATCCGCAATGATACCAGGTCCTCCTCTGAATCCTGATTCAATTTTTGGTGACATATAGATATGTGTCTATTTTTACATTATCTTCAGCAAAACTTTACTGTTGATGAGGGTGATATTAATGGCTTTGAATAACTCTTTTTGTGTTCTGTTGTTCATATTTCTTTGTACTGGCCACAAATATGAGCCTGTTCCAATGAGTTGGCCACACCTTCCAAAATTTTCTGGCCTATATGAGCAAGTACTTGGACTGCTTGCGATTATCTGTAAAGCATTAAGTTCTTTACTCTACTTATAAAATGAAATTTTAATTGATTTAAAGATCGTTTAAAGATAACACTCATTCAGTACACTAGGAAAAATAATCAAGTTCAGATGGATTTGAAAGATAGTGGAACTCTTTCTGAACTGTTTGAAGGCACTCATATTTTCTTTATCCTCAGTTGTCTATGTTCGGGTTCTGCTTCCTTGAAGCTTTTTCCTCGTGTATTGTTGCTTATTTCCCACCCTCCATGTCACTGCTGTTGCCCTGTGTGAAAAACAGACTAGAGAGATGCATGTAAAAAGCCAAGCGTTACATATCATTAACTCACTCTGCCATATTGATTATATTTTTAGCATGTTGGGCTGCTAAGCTCAAGGTGAGCAGCTGGCACCTACCTACCAGTGTGGCATGGGAAAAAGATCACGCATTTTGCTCCCCTAATGATTTACAGCCTTCGAAACAACCGGGGGCAGTTGTATTCTGCCTATAAACCAAATAACACACACACCGCCAAAGAGTCAGTGCTGACTCCTATCCACCCGCTATGGGATTCCTGGACTGTAACTGTTTCTGGGCGGAGCAAGCTCATCTTTCTCTCGCAGAGCTGCGGTCCCTGCAGGTCCCAGCCCAGCGCACAACTGCTGCCCCGCCAGGGCTCCTGTTTGGGTCGCTACAAGTTCGAAGTGACCCCATGGTAGTGGTTCGATTATCCTCCGAAAGGTTAATCCTTGCTAAACTGTTCTGAAACTAGTAGATGCCAGAGTTGAAATTCACACCCGTGATGTCTGATTCTTAGCATTTTACTCCCTCTCTGATGCCTTCTTAGAAGCGTGGTTCTTCTTTATATTCCCAGGTCCCAGTCATCACCCTAGTGTCACTTTCCGTTCATCAAAACAACTCACTGTTGTCCAGTCAGTTCCACCTCATAGACCCCACACCTTAGAACATCTTCGAATGTGCTCTACATTCAAGGTCAGCCAACCAAGCTCGAGATGCTGAACTCTGGGTTGTGAAGGAGTGGGGGGCAAGAGCAATTACTCTTCAAAAATAACCTTGGCAAGTTGGAAGAACTAGTAAATGTGACAAGCAGATTTGCACCAGGAGGAAAGACCAACAGCACCTATGAAGGAGTCCAGCATGAAGAAGCTGCCCCGGTACTTCTCCCCTTTTCCTGCGGGCGCAACTATGACTTGATCATGTTTGGAGAGGATCCAGAAGAACCCAACAGAAATTATTAAAAGGTTTGAGAAATGTGCTTTGTGATGAAAGAGTAAAGGCCTGGGTTTATTTAGCCTAGGGAAGCACAGTCTGAATAGGGGCTTAATTACAGTCTTCAAGTTCAGTAAAATCTCAGACACAGAGGCCATGCATGAGCTATTCCTGGGAGAATTGTCTTTTGACAGGCATTCTGGAATATGGTTGTTTCCTTGGTTTTCACCATGTCTGAAAGGATATTATATGAGTGATGATGAGCAGCTGTTTCTGCCTCATTGCAGGGGGACAAGCAAAAAAGGGTTTAACTCACCAGGGGGGAGATTTAGGGAGAATTTTTCAAATATCTTTGGAAGCTAGTGGAGCCTAGTTCAATAAAGACTTATTTTTTAAGAGGTTTAATTTTATGTGTAGACTTCCAGGGTTAAAGGGAATGGATTTGTATAAAAGTACAAAGAAACATGGAAATATCCTTTAAAGATTTAAAGGTAAACCCACATTTGCTTTAGACCCTTCTGACTAGCCTTTGTGATGGCATCAGATATGATTGACAGTGAAGACCACATGGGGGGCATTTTCAGTTAGCTACGACCATCCCAGGGTGATTTGAAATGCTTGCTTATGAGTAAAGATGCAAGAGGACCTTAACCTTTGAGGAAAAAAAGGCATTCAGGTGATACGAACTGGTCATCGGAAAGGCTTCCCGGGTTTATTCCTCTGCCCTCTCATTTTTCTCCCAAAGGTTGCCTTCTGATTGCATTACCCAGGATTTCAGCATAAAAAACTTTTTTATCTTGTAGCTGTGTGTGTGTGTGTGTGTGTGTGTGTGTGTGTGTGTGTGTGTTGGGGGGAGGGGTTATCTAGTCCCTTAGCAGCTGATCTCATTCCCTTTTAAGGAATTGAGTGATTACTAATTCAATTAGCTGAGTCGGGTGTGCAGTTCAGGTACAGAGTTCCCAGAGAAGCTTTATCGGATGCAGTTACCCTCTTGCCCTCCCTCCCAGTTGCCTTCCTGCCCTTCATTCCCTTCTTCCGCAGGTGAACCCCAGTTTTGTGCCAGGCCCTATTCTGGGCACTGGAAAACGTGATAGACACTGAAGGCCCTGCCCTTCACTGAAGGCCTGGACCAGGCACGCCAACTGAAGAGGCAGATAAAACCTACCATAGAGAATCTTCGATCTCCAAACATGCTATAGAGGAAGCAGCCCAAAAAGGGGCACATAGGGTCCGAGGTTCAAAATGCAATGGTTTTGTCAGGAAGGTATCATACTCAAGGCGGCTTCCCAAAGTTCGTGGAAATGGACTGGGGGGAGGAGGGGTTTCCCACAAACTATTAGAAGCCTCACCATAGGCAGGCCTCAGAGGTATTTTGAGGCTCCTGTCCTGGCTTTTCGCTCTCCTTTCTGCCTCGCTTGCCAGAAACAGGAACTGGCAGTCTGCCACACCCCTCCCACCAAGTTGCCGACCCCTGGTATAAATAGAGCATGCAGAACTAAACCACTTTGCAGCCCTCTGTGTAAAGAGAAGTCAATCATTTTTTAATAACTACTAGTTATGCCCACAAATTGCTTCTGAGCACATGGAAAATACCTCAACGATGAAACCAGTGTGAGCAGAAGTTAACTACACTCTTTCTCACCTGGTAGACCCCTTTGTTGAGAAGAATATTTCTCCCCACTTTTCCCTTCATCTCATGGGGAGGGTCCAGCATGTAATTTTTTTTTTTTTGCAAAGGGCACTGTGTAGTGAAGTGTGAAAGGATTCAACTTCCCACTTTCAGAAAGCCCACTTCATGTTCACGAGGCACTGAGGGCGGGGGGAGTCAATAGCCCGACCTTTGTGGGTGAAGTGGAGCCCACTCGAATCAAAAGTAAAGAGTGATGTCAAATTACTGGGAGACAACTGACCTATGCCCTTGTTTCCATGGGGTGGAAGTAGGTTTAGAAATTTTCAGTAAGAGTGTGCATTTGGTTAGCATGGGACCCAATTCAAGGCTTTGCACAGAGAGAGAGAGAGAGAGAGAGAGAGAGAGAGAGAGAGAGAGAGAGAGAGAGAGAAGAGAGCGCTATTAAGAGAGATTCAAATGCACAAGTAGCTATTATATTCATTAATAATGTTCTAAATTAAATGGCCTTTAGAAGTCCCCTGAGGATACAGAAGATCTAAGTTTAAAGATACAACAGCCATTAAGAAGAGAGATGTATTTCATTTTTGCATGCAGCCATTGGAGTACATTTAGCCTTCTGTTCTGGGGCTGTAACACAGCTTGCATTTTTTCCTGAATATTCCAAAGTTGGTACTCTTAATTATATCCCTCTATTGAAATCACTGAGAAATATTAATTTGGGACATGCCTTTGGTGCTTAAATTTTAGATTCAGATCCACGTCAATATGACTGCTTTGTTATAAAATTGAGCAGTAGTTCTTCACTAAATATAGAGGTGCTATAGTAAAATGTGATGAAGAAAGCTGATGCCCAACTATCAGAAAGAATAGCAGAGGTCTAGTGGTCTTTAAGTCTTGTCTTACCATGCAGCCACCCAAGTGAGGGGTCAACTAAATCTATACAGAAGAAGCACACCAGCCTGTGTAATCCAAGGACTATAAATAATAAATACCAAACCCAGAGGAAGGAATGGTTTTAGAGTCTAACTTCTGAACTCCTGACTTACAGAAGGTTATGCGTGACAGTCCTAAACCCATTCAAAATGACCCTCTGCGAACTATGCCTCTCGTGAATCATTCTAGATCATAGACCAAGGATGGGAAAAGCCTTGCTATCAGAGCACATTGTAGAGTGGGCTACTGCTGGCATAGTTAGGCCAAATTGGGACATCTTGTTATTTGATCTCCCTTGATCTAACATACAGTTGTTTTAGTTTTTAATATTTTCCATTTTTGTTTTCAATTGAAGTTTTTCTCTGTCTCATTCAGTCCTGTTGGGCTGTTTGAGTTCTGTTTTGATTTTGTATGCTTTTCTGTATATGAAATCTGAGATAGGTGCACCTAAAGTAAAGTGACCAGACATCCCACTTTTGGCAGGACAGTCCTCATTTTAAACAATTTTCCCTGCACCCTGCAGCATTTTTAAAAAGTCCCAATTTTTGGAAAGAATGCATGACACACTAGGAAATGGCGGAAGGAGAACAGGATGGGAATATACCCCCTCTACCCCACCCCCACTCCATGTCAATGGTGCCCCACTTTACCAATGTTAAAATCTGGTCACTTGTCCTAAAGGGACAACAGGATTAACCCTTTCAAAGGGATAAGACAAGGAGGATGGGAGGGAAATGGAGAATTAATGAGTACAAGAAAGAAGAAATATCTTAATAATGGTTGCACAACTCTTATGAATGTGATTAGACTATGAAATGTATGTGATGCAAATTGTATATTGGTGAAACAGTTAAACATAAATCTAATAAATTAAAATTTAAAAGTAAATAAATTGATAGAATCCCACCACTAAATATAAAAATGAATAAGCAATAGTTCTTAGCTGAGCACTCAAGACCAGTCAGAATCGACTTCTCATACTTTCCCCAGCTTCTTTTTAAACATCCCAATTCCAGGCAAATAGTAATTGCCTCAGCTAGCAATCCTTCTTACTCTTGTTAGAATTCTATCCACCCTAAAATGATATGTCACGATTCCTACTTACAATTACTTATCTGCAACTGCACGTGAGCTCTCCTTTCTTTGGAATGCCTTAAACACCTGGCTAACATACGTATCTCACTACCCAGAAAGTCTGTGATGAAATGTGTCAGCATCTTCACGTGAGGTCTTAGACATGTAACATGGGTAATCATTAAAATATGTGGACCTACACATTTTATGTCTCCAACTGTTCTCAAACTCAGTCCTCCCTACCATCTCGAGTCCATGTTGACTCACAGCAACCCTTTCGGACCGGGTTGAACTACCCCTGTGGCTTTCTAGGATGGTGCATCTTTGGGGGAGTAGAAAGCCTCATCTTTCTCTAGTTCATAAGAAATAGAGATTCTGTTTGCTTGAAATTTGGGTAGTGCACCGCTTCAAGCATTCTGAAATGACATTTAATGCTGCCAGTGTCTAGTTCCCAAGACTCCTTTCTACGAGTTTCTGGTAATGATCCCTTACACACAAGGGCGCACACAGCGGCAGCCCCTGTTTGGAAAACTGCTTGAAGGTCACTTCAAAGGTCTACTTCTGTCCCTCACGCTCATTGGCTCTCCACTCAGAGCTTTGTGTGATTGGATTCAGGACCTATACATGCTTTAAATGATGACCATCTGTCTCTCCAGCCCCAGTGTTACATAAAACTGATTATCAGTTTCTAACATTTTCATATTCAGTACCTTGAAGCACATATCTTTTATATAAAATGCAGCTTTTATGTGTTTATTCACACCTTTGAGGAGGGGAGCTTGATGTTATGGAACAGAAACCTGTAAGTCACACCTTTGTATGTGCGATAGGCACCCTCCTTCACTGTACAAAACAGGCAGCTCGATACCCACATCAAGATCGGGGTCTGTCAATGTTCTGTTGACCGCTTCGTTAATACTTTGAGCTGGTAAAACAGGGTTGTGTGTGAAGGTCCAGTTCTCCTCTCAATTGCTTGATGTACTTCTAAGTGAGCAGGATATATATATATACACACACACACACACACACACACATATATACACTTTTCTCTTCCCTCCTCACCTAGAGAAAAGAAAAAGAGGCTTCCTATTCATGCTTGTACTGTGGATTTATTACCACTAACTTGGAATGGACTTTAAAGAAAACTATATCTGATATCTAATTATTGTCAGGAGGAATGGTTTGAGAGTACTCTCTCTGAAATCAGTTGCATACATCCTCAAATCTTTTATTTGTTTGTAGCTGAAAACACTGCAGAGCAAGTGATCTCACTTGAGTATCTTGGAGAGTACATTTTTCAGTCAGGGGATATTGAAAGCCACATAGCTTAAGGTGAATTATTCTAAAATGACCTTAACAAGTCCTAAGCATGACGACTAGTAATGCCTACCTTGAGATTTGTATATGTTGACACAATTCTGAGCAGGCTCCAAGACTCCAGGGTCTCAGTCACCCCTTGGTGGATGTATTCAAGAGGACCGGTGACCTTGAACAGAGAATAGATTACCTCTGAATTCAAGTGGAAATCACTTGAAATTGCATGTCCACATGCAATTGTTACAATTTCATGAGATGTTGTAGTTCTAGCTACTAGTCAGCTGGTTATCAACATTTTTGAGTAGACCCTTAATCCACCACAGAGAATATATGCCCTGCTGCATTTCTGAGAGACAACGATCTCGAGCTCTGTGCTGTTTTGTCCTCTTTAAACATCATTGTAGCATATATCTGAGGAATAGCCAATCCACTGACTCTGTTAGAGCTTAGCCCTCCTTTCTTAGTTCAAGCCAAGTTCTCAGAAACCTTTTGTATTTTGGCTCCACTGAGAATTGCTTTGAGCACTTTCTTCTTTGACACTTGCCAAAATGAGAGTTCTCATTACTAAGCAGTTTCAAGAAAGCCATTCTTGAATTCCTCATCATCGTGTAGGCAGAAGAATGGGCCCCTCCCACCCCCACCCCATGTAACAGGATTTTCCCTGGGAACATCCATGGAAGAGAGTTCTCACAGTTCTCAGTGGAAGGAAAAGCTGGGATTCTCTTGAGCCACTATGTTGAGTGTGCTCACTAATGGTTTTGTTGACCCTCTCTATTTGGACACTTTTTAAACACTTGTTAATTGAATCTTTTTTTTGTTAGTTTGTTTGGGGTTTTTTGCATCACTGCCCTCTGGTGGTGGGAGTAGGAGGTCCAGCGTTTGCTCCTGTGGAGCTGCTGCTGGAATTGAACCTCTAGCCCAGAGGGCCGTAGTCCCGCGCCCAACCACTACACCACGGGGTCTCAGCCCAGCAACTTTATTTTCTAACTGTACTCCCTTTACTTGCATGTTCTTAATTACTATTCTTAGTGCTGTACTGTATGTATTTCTGCAAGCTCTCCTAAATTGCTTTGGAATGAGGTAGGGAGTGAGGAATAAAAGCATGTTTATGTTTTGATTATGTCTTCGTCTTAATTATATACGGTAGTCACTTCTTTTCTTAACAAACCCCTACTAGATAGAAAGTCTTTAAATGTAGAGACTCTTCTCCTTCATTGACTTTGTATACATATTAGACACAGGATTTTGCCTGTAATAGACATGACTGTTACTTGCATTAAATAAATACACATTCACTGACTCTAGATTCAGGTTGGTTTTTGTGTGTGTGTGTTTGTGTGTGTGTGAATGATCCCTCAGGAAAACAAACAAACAAACAAACAAACAGTGCCGTAGAGTCAATTCTGATTCATACTGACCCGCTATGACAGGATAGAATTACCCCAGTGAGTCGATAAGACTAACTCTTTGCAGGTGTGGCTAGTAGTTTCAAACAGCTGACTTTTAGATTAGCAGTCCAAAGTGCAGCCCCCTATGCCACTAAGTCTCCAACATGGCCCAGAGTTTCAGTCACTTTAAGATTTGGAAATACTACAGGACTCTGTTGAGCTGTTCATATCCTGTAGAAGTTTAGGGAAGGAATAAGTTGATCTGGATCCACTTTGGTACAGACACAGAAATGCATGAGTTAGGTCTGGAAGACAGAGTTGGAGTTTGCTAGGAGAAGCCTGCCTTGGGGCAGCCCATTCTAGGCCTAGAACAGTGAAAGATATGATGCTTTATATTATGCATTAACTCTCATAGGCTCCAGAATCACTTAAAGTGCTTTTTCTTTTCTTTTTTTTTTGGGGGGGGGGCATCACTACCCTCTGGTGGTCATGGGCGCTACCTAGCGGCTGCTCCTGAGAGCTGCCGCTGGATTTGGACTGCCAAGCTTGTGGGCCATAGTCCCACACTCAACCACTTACGTCATCGGGGCTCAGCGTTTAAGGTGCTTTTTCAAAGTGAGCAGACTCTAACCCCTCATTAGCTTATTTTTTAAAAAAGTAGCTCAACTTTGTGATTTTAACACACACCCTCGGTAATGGTTCTGTACATCCTTTAAAAAAAGATTTTTGAAGAGTACTACGAAGTTAAAGGGAAGAATGCCTATACTGCGGGTTTGAAGACACAGATTTGGGGGTCTTTGAGGTATGTCAGCCTTCCAAGTTAAGTGATGTCTTGACCCCCTAGCATGCTATTTATTTCTTTGTATTCCAGTTTGGCTTTACTGCCCATGGATGAATGTACTTTTAAGCCTAAATTTATGATCAGGTTACTATTACTGAGCTTCATGACCTAACTACCTACTTTTTGAAGTAACACTACTATGCTTGCTCCCACAAGCATAAGGATTCTCTTTTAAGAAAATGCTCTGAAATTTAGACAATAAATTCATATTATGTCATTCATGATTGGGTGGATGTTAGTTTTTTCCAATCCTAGAACATTAATTTTTGTGGTGTGTCTGCATATTAACTTAATTTTCAGATCATATTATTGGCTTTCCTTTGGATAATCACAAGTGCAGTTTGTTTTTTCCCAAGAAAACATTACGTAAACCATGCTGTTGTTGTTAATGTTGGGGGCTAGTAGGTTGATTCTGACCCAGCATGACCCCATGCACAACAGAACAAGCTACTGCCCAGGAGTGCGCCATCTTCACCACTGTTCCTATTCCCAAGCCATTGTGGCTGCCACCATGTCACTACAGCTTGTCGATTCTTCCTCTGTGTTGCTGCCCTCCACTTACCAAGCATGATGTGTTTTTCCAGGGGCTGGCGTCTCCTGGAACATGTCCAGAGGCTTTCAGACGGATTCTTACTACTCTTGCCTCCAAGGAACCCTGCGCCTGTACTTCCAGGACAGCTGTGTCCTTTCAGCTGTGCACGGCCCTGTCAGGATTCCTCTCTAGCTTCGCCATTCAAATTCATTGGTGCTTCTTCAGTCTTCCTTATTCAGTGTCCAACTTTCACATGTGTGGGATGCAATTGAAAATGCTGTGGCTTGGTTCGGGGGTAGCATCCTGGCTTTTCAGTACTCTAAAGGGGGCTTGTGCAGCAGATTTAGCTAATGCAACATATATTGCATTAATGCAACATTTATCGAATGCAACAAAAACCAAGGTTGTTGTTTTTTATACAGATTGCGATTTAAAAAAATTATTTTCCTTTTCCTCCCAGTCTGTCTTACTTAGAAGATCTTAAGACTTTGGGGTTGTTCGTTAGATTGTGGCCATAGATCAGATGACTCTGCCAGTCCTGCAATTGTTTATTTTGTCCTCAGAAGCTATGCTCTGTCATGTCACAGAGCTAGCGGATGCCTTTCCCTAGAAGGCCTTTGTCACCTGATGTTCTCCTGGCATCTTCCCCCCCATGCATCAGGATGTCCTGCCTCACCTGGGTGCCCTTCCTGTTCCCTCCACACAGTTCCTCCACCTTGTCACTCTAGTCACACAGCACACACTACATCAGTCCTCATGCTGTTAAATGTAGGCAGTCGTTTTTGCTTTGTCTTCTCTCATAGATGTGACCTCCGAAGACAGAGACACAGTTTATTCATCTTTTCCTGAAACAGCTAGAGTGAGTGTGTCAATGCTTGCTTGTAGTTTTCTGTCCAACCATAAAGATGCTCATTCTTGTGGCATACCAAAATCCTCCTTGAACTTCCACTCCCTGCCATAGCTTATTATCCTGCAAAGCGCTATGGATTTCATTCTACTTCTTTATGAGCTTGTTAAGTAAGCACAGGTCTAGAAAGGTGTCCAAGGAACACTTGTTTAAATTCTTTTTATTTGAGAAAATCCTATTCATTACTGCCCCCCATCTACCTGAATAAATGAGCTACTATGACCAAAATAAATTAGACAAATATTGCTAATGAATTATTGGTTTTTACAGAAAATGTGCAGTGTTTTCCAAGTTTGAGCCTGTTTATTTTTATCATGTTGATTTTTTTACAGTGGAATTACCCCGACACAATGACTACTACTAGGTAAGGCCTTGCATTGATGGCATGGTTCTGGAGATCCGTACTCCCATGTTAACTTGGTTTTAGAAATCTTCTGAATGTAGAATGTGGAGAACCAGCAGAGAGGTCTGAAAGCACAACCCCAATCCCCCCTTTCCCCAGGGGAGTTTGCCTTGGAGCTCAGCACTGAAGCTGCAGTTTGGGGAGTGAGATATGCCTGACCAGAGCACATGGGAACAAAGGAAAGGGGAGGGAGAGAGAATGGAGTGCACCCTGTCCCACCGAACTATGTTTTCACTCAGAACAGCTGATGCAGAGAGAGAGGATCATATGACTGGCCCAAATATGAAATACGGCTACCCTTGCTGACCCAAGGCCTTTCGGGGTCACCAATGGAAAAACAGGGTCAGAATTATACCCTGTCTGGTCCCACCACACCATGGCAAAAAACTAAGGGTGTGCAACAGAGCATGGAACTCCAGATGGAGCACCAAGTATATACTTTGGGGCCAGGGTGTGGCACCCCATCCGACTCAACCAGGGCACACTCGTGGAGGTCAATGAACAGACCTTAAACTATTAACAGGTTTTTATATTGTTATTATTTTCATATTTTTACATATATATGTAACATTGGTTTTTGTGTTGTTGATGTTTTAATTGTTCTTTTTTGTTTGGTTGCTTCATTTTAGGATGCCTTTTTTGGGTGCTTATTGTTTTCTCTGTGGGTTTATCTGGGTAGGATAGGCTGGATGTACATTGTGGAGGCGAAAACAATGGGACTGATGGTCCAGGGTGGACATGGGAGAAGGGGAGGAGGAGGTAAGGAGATGGTGCTGACCGGCCCAGGGATAAGGGATAAAAAGTGACTCAAAGTCAGTGACAGGGTGGGTGTGAGAGGTCCAATAGCAATTGATCATGACTAATGTAACAGCGAGAAAATACTGACACCCAAATGGAGGTTGAGCATGATGGTGGGATGGGAAGAGGTATAAGAAAATAGAGGAAAGAACTGGGGGGTACATGACAGTTATAGGGGTTTAAATACAGGCATGTACATAGGTAGATAGATTTATATATGTCAATGGGGAAATAGATTAATGTGCATATAGTTATAGGGTTAGTATTAGGACAGAAGATGGACATTGGACCCGCACTCAAGTATTTGCTCAGTGCAAGAACATTTTGTTCTATTTAATCGGCATTCCATGACGTGCATCTTCCTGACATGATCACTGAAAACAAATGTGTGCATAAGCAAATGTGTTGAAGAAAGCTGATGGTGTATGGCTATCAAAAGATATAGTGTCTGGGGTCTTAAAGGCTTGAAGTAAACAAGTGGCTATCCAGCTCAGAAGCAACAAAGTCCACATGAAAGAAGCTTGTGGGAGCAAGAGGTGTCAAAGGGATTAATGATCATATTTCAAGAACTAATAATCACAACATTACATGCTCACTTTCTTGATATGATCTCTGATGACAAATATATGCATAAGCAAATGTGGTGAAGAAAGCTGATGGTGTCCAGCTATCAAAAGATGTAGCGTCTGGGGTCTTAAAGGTTTGAAAGTAAACAAGTGGCCATCCTGCTCAGAAGCAAGCCCACATAAAAGAAGACCACAAGATGTCAAAGGGATCCGGTATCAAGTATCAAAGAACTAAAAATTATATCATTATAAATGATGGAGAGTGCAGATTGGAGACCCAAAGCCCATCAATAAGTAAAGCGACATTCTCTTACAGAGGGGTTGCAGTGAGGAGATGAGCCAGTCAAGGTACAGTGTGGTAACAATAAATGTGCAACTTTCCTCTGGTTTTTGAATGCTTCCTCCCACCCACTATCATTATCCCAATTCTACCAAACACATCCAACTAGACCAGGGGATGTACACTGGAGTCGGAAACATGGGGAATTTAAGATAGATGAATCCCTCAGGACTAGTGGGGGGAGTGGTGATAATGGGAGGGTGGAGGGGTAGTGGAGTCGAAAGGGGGAACTAATTTCAGGGATCTATATATGACCTCCTCTCTGGGGTGTGGACAACAGGAGGGTGGGTGAAGGGATGCATTGGACAGTGTACGATATGGAAAGCTAATAACAATTTGTAAATTATTAGGAGTCCATGGGGCAGGAGGCAGGGGAGGGGAAATATGGGGAGCTGGAATTTAAAAAAAAGAACTAGAGGAAAGGGGGGAAAGAGAAGCTTACACCAAGGGCTCAAGTAGAAAATATTTGGAAGTGAACATGGCAACATGTGTACAAATATGCTTAATACCAATGATATATTGAAAGTTATAAGAGCTATAAGAGCCCCCAATGAAATAGATATTTTTAAAAATGTGATCATACACTTCTCAGTGATCATCCATCCTTCCACAATTCCCTCGGGTTGATTGGACTTCGGGTTTCCTGTGGAAGTCACCAGTTCCCCTCCACATGATTTGCCTTTAGTGCGGTGCGTCAGATGTACTAACCGGAAAGCATGTTCTTCATTATTTTTGTACTTTACATATGTTGTTTTGTTAGCCATAAAACTGGGTGCAGGGTTTCTCGTTGCCATCTGAGTTCATCTTTTACCTTAAATGACTTGTGTTTTCCCTTTCGATTTTTCTACCACTCTTATTTTGCTCCTGCTCTGACCCTGCACTGCTGAAATCACTTGTTTTGTTTACTTTTGTTTTCAGATTATCAAGCTGTGCTTTGGAAAATTATGAAACCGTGAAAATTGTATCAAACAAAAATTTTAGGTTTTGCGTCACTAATCTTTTACTTATTTCTGGTGATTTTACCTGATCCAATTCCCTGCATAATGTGATTCTCGGGGTGGGGGTGGCGGTGAGGGAGGGGGATTGTAATGTTTTCCATAACTAATGGTGAAGCTTTATATTTTCAAGTTCAGTCTGCTTATAGACCTCTAAATCATCATGGTTTTATTTCATTACAGTTTCTCCTAGTGTAGTTACAATTAACTTTATATATTTGGCACGTTGCTGTGCAGCAGATTTTATTGTGGTCTTTAGATGCAGATGGCTTTTTACCTTCTGGTGGATATAAAGAACAGTAGCAAAGATTCTGGAGTCTTAATTGGTCTCATTTCTTACTACACACATTGGTTTAAAAATTGTTACAAATAAGAAAGGGACTAAGACATCAAGATGTTTTTCCCCCTAGTGGCATTAATCATTAAGGAAACATTATTCGGATATAATTTGTTCAACTATATTGAATCGCCAGGAAGACCAACTACTGAATTAAAAAGTAAGAGACCAATTCCTTCATGATCAAGCCAAATATTTATGGAAGTTCTGTGCTGTTTTTGCATGAAGATGTAGTTGTTTTGAGATGCTGGAGATGTGCCCACCATGTGCGCCTACAACCTTTGAGCCGAGTGAGGACAGAATTTACTTGACTTGAAAAACACGTGTTGAACACTGGGAGGATTTTTAGATATTGTTCAACACCGTGTTCAGTTAGAGAACTGGGGGAAACACAGACTTGGTGTCCATGCAATTTTTGTTTTAATTTACATTTTTAAGTTAAAATTTTATTGGCATGTAGTTCACATACAATTCAGTGGTTTAAAAATATCAAAAGGAGCTGTGCATTATGACAAAATCCAATTTTAGATTTTCTTCATTCTTGCATTCATTATTATTAGCTCCTCACATCCCCTGCCATAACTCTAAGAAAATATCAATCCATTTATTCTCTCTATAGAATTACCTACTTTGGATTTCATATGCAGAAAAATATACACCACCTCCCTCACTCCTCATGCCACTATACACATGCACAACAATAAGAAAATAAAGCGCACAAAAACCTCAATCCAAAGAAAAGGAAGGAATAATTAAAACCAGAACAAATTAAAAATGGGTTATAAGGGGGAACAAATGGTAAGGCATTAAATTTTAACTAAACAACATTCCAGTGAGCTCTGCCTGATAGCAGGGCTAGTCACACTCCTGGATAATGTTCAGAAGAGATTCTCCACAGGCTTCATCTGAGTGGGAACCACACAAGTGGATTTTTCCCCTATGCTGTCATCGATAACCTTCTGAAAACGGAGTGTTCAGAAATGAAGCTCTAATACCATTCCCTCCACCAGTCTTAGATTTTATTATGTACAGTCCTTGAGTCACACAGACTGGTGTGCTGCTTCACTATGGACTTAGCTGACACCTCACTTAGATGGCCGTTTGTTTTAAGAAAAGCCTTTAAGACCCCAGTTGCTATTCTTTCTGGCAGCCGGATACCATCTGGTTCTTTTCCTCTACACTGTGCTATGACACCCATAGCTTCAGTTGACCTCTTCATCAGGGCAGGTGTCCAATAGGGTCCTGTCATGAGAACTTTTTATTTTTTTTAATATTAGGGTTTACCATTAAGTGTAAGTTCAATATCTATTTATATGTCTGTGGTTTGCATATGTTACTGGTCCATTTTAGAGACATTATTATCAGTTTATTTAGGAATGTTATAAATCATCCCTATGGGCAACTAACTGGTAATTCTATTGCTCGTATCATTAATCTAGCCAATAGTATAGAATTTAAAATCCTGTTTAGAAAATGAAGCTAAACATGAAAAAGACAGAATTTTAGACTAAACAACATGGTTTATTGACCTATGCACATTAAAACTCAAGTAAGTGGACAGAATTTAGGTAAACAATGAGTGTTGGAGCTAGGGATAAACTTTAAATACTAAGAATTCACGAAAGCAGAGCTCTCATGAAGGCACGTCATAATAAAACAGAGAGAATATGAAAATAGCATAAATATGGCAGCCTTCAGTCACCATTGGGCAGCCTCAAAGCAAGAGCTTGCAACAAATGCCCAAAGAATTCCAAATCCATAATGCTGGGATAGTAGCCTTCTGCTTCTTCTAACAGTAGTGTGAGAAGCGTGAGTTAGCCCCAAGAAGTAGTTCAAGTCTTTGTAAGTGTGGTTATAGTACAAGTGTAGTTACAGTAAAGCCTGGTTGGCTTAATGGGGCTTCCAATTTGAATCTCCCTGGTGTAGTCTACAAAGGACGTTATGAACATTGGGGAGACGTTGTGGGGGGGATTGATATCCATGAATGGTGTCAGGTAGAATATGAGATAACACACATTCTGTCCTGTTTCTTCCGTGTTACACCCTTCAGTGATGTCCTCCTATTGAGGATACAGCTCATGCTCCTTAGAAGAGTTCCCATGATCATGAATGATCCCAAGCCCGTCCTATCCTCCTTTCCAAATCATATTTTTTCACTTCCTTCTTCCTAGCTCTTTCTCAGCACCCAGTTGTGTCTACTGTATGTTTCAAGGCAATTGTAGTCACCTTATTTACCCAGCCATCGCCAGCAAATCAAAGTGACTCTCCATGTAGGGTTTCTGAGGCTGTAATTTTTTAGAGGCGCATCTCTCTCAGAGTAGCTAGTAGGGTTGAACCTCCAACCTTGTAGTTAGCAGGCAACACTTCCCAGACAGTTCCACATGGGCAGAGTACAAGGCTTTCAAGGGTTTCTCAGGCTGTAATCTTCAAGGGAGCTGGTGTCCGGGTCTGTATCTCGTGGAGTAGCTTTGCGGGTTTAAATCACTGGCCTTTAGCTTCACAGACAAGCACTTAACCATTAAGTCACCAAGGCTTCTCCTTAAACTAATTTTCACTGTGATGCCTCCCTGTTTTGGGGTAAGATTCTTGTCTTGGTCACAGAAATATATATATATATATATATATATATATATATATATATATATATATATATGAAGACACATCTTAAATGTTATTTCCTGATTGGCCATTTCCTAGGCATAACTGCTTACATGATGCACGCATCATTTACTCCCTCCTTGCTCCCTTGTGGCAGCATTATAATGTTTGTTACTGTGAAAATAAAACAGAGCAAAAACCCACTTAGTCTTTGAAATATGATTGAGAGCTTTTATTCCGAAAAAAATATGCATTCTAATGCAGGAAGACATCATCCCACATGAGGAAGAACTGGTGACAGCCAACTCCTATTATCTATAGATATAACATAGGAAACAATGGAATTATAATGCAGTTATTCAATTGGTTAGTCTTTGGTTTGGGTCACATGACTAATGAGGATTCAGATATTATTAGATAATTTAATCTGAAGGATTATAATGATTGATTTAATTATCAAAGAATTCAATCTAGTCACATATTATTCAGGTGTGATTATAAGATATTTAAAAGATTTTAATTAGATGTCTCAGGAATTTATGAAAACATATCATAATACAAGAGCGTTATTTCTCTCAAAGAGCAAAAGTAATTTTTAATCCTTTTATGGGGGCTCATACAACTCTTACCACAACCCATACACCTGTCCATTGTGTATCAAGCACACCTGTACTTGTGCTGCCCTCATCATTCTCCTAACATTTGCTTTCTATCTAAGCCCTTGGCATCGGCTCCTTATTTTTTTTCACCTCCCTGTTCACTCCTGCCTCACAAATCCTTGATAATTTATAATTATTACTTTGTCATATCTTATACTGTCCAAGGTCTCCCTTCACCCACTCGCCCATTGAACAAAAAAATTTTAAGTGATCTGATGAACGTTAGGTCAGACTGGTTTCAAAACCCTGGCAAGAATTTCTCTCTCTTACTTCCTTGCCATGAAGAAATATGTCTCAAGTGTATTTTCTATAAAAGACAGCTGTATAAAGTTTTCCATCCTTACACTATATTTATTTTCCATCCTGATTTGACCACAGAGTGAAATTACTTCTTAGGTGTTAGGACTTTCAACAGTTAACACAGTGAGATAACAGGAGCTTATGAGGGGGTTTCATTGACTGCATTTACCTGACAGGCAGGTAGGTAGTAAACGATTAATTAAGCAAGAACATAGTTTAATTCAGTTGTTTAGTTCCGGTCAAAAGGCTTTATGAGTTTCTCTTTTACATATGTTTTGGAATTTTTATTTGTGTGTCCTTTTTTTTCTTCATAACTGATGAATTTTAAAGTTACGAGCCTGTATTTTATTTATGGTTATTTTCTCAGTATTTATAATACAACATTATTCCTGATTATAATATTGTATATAAACAATTTTTAAATATTTTCTATTTGGGATACAGCTTTGAAAACTGAAATGATTGGTGGTATACTTTAATGTATTGAAAAATCAGAATAGCTTTAAAACACTTGGCAGCAAATACAAAACAATTGTTTCCACAATTAAAGAGCATCCTACAGTGTCTATAAAGCAACTTCAGTTGTATTGCTCATGTGGTCTCTATTTAGTGCCTGTCACAGGCAGGAGACTCTACAGTGTTCTGCCTCATCTGTCTTATAACCTATGAGACTGAGTTTAGTTTTTTGGGAGGTTTTCTTTGTTTGGGTGGTTTGGGTGCCAGTTAATAGCATCAGTCTTTACTCTTGACTTAGAGCTGAGTATCAACCTTCCTTTATCTAATACCCTTCTTCAGTCTCTTGTTCTTTCTGACAAACATCAATAGAATGATTGCCTCATTTTGGCTAACAGAGCCTTGTCGGGTACTGGGCTATGGATTGGGTTAGTACGCCAGCTGTTCTAAGGGGGAAAGGTAAGGCACCTGCTACCATAAGGATTGATAGCCTCAGAAACCTCCAGGGCTGGTAAGGGTTAGATGGGACTTGATGGCCATGAGTTTAGTTTGGAATTTGACTTAAATAACTCTCCATGTTGGTGCAGTTGGGTAGTCTGTGAAACATCTTTGCTGGATATTCAACAATGGGTTACTGTTGGACAAATCAAAAGCTAAATATGAGGTTGTTACAAGACTCTAGATATTATGGCAGTCTTCCAAGAAACCACAGCTGTGTAGCATGGGATCTATTTTGACTTTCAATATTCAATATACTCAGTGTCCTCTGTCTTTAATGGGTCACTAGAACTGGGAAGGTATGTTTTCTTGTGGTTTCTAAAATTAACCTTTGGCTTCTATTTTTACTGATTAAGTTTTTATTTAAGCCTTTGGACACTCATCACTAGTTTATAGTAATAGTCTCTGTGTTTTATTGGTTTTCCTAGAGAAACAAAGCCAGTGATATTTTTATGTATCTGTATATAGAATGAGATTTATGTCAAGAAATGGCTTACATATTTGTAGAACTAGTTAAGTCTAGTCTAATCCAAGTCAGGATTCTCATGACGTGGAAGCTGATGAACAGGAAACAGAATGACAGAACAGGAGGTTTGCAGGGTAGTGAATGTAGAGGTAAAGGAATATGAGGTCAGACAAATGAATCCAGGGTTGGCAGTTCTTTGACAGTTTCATTAGAAGCAGAGGGGCAAAGAGAACTCTGTTTTGCTTCATGTCTCTCTCTCAGAGATCCTGAAGGAAGTGTCATTGGGTTGCAAACTGAATAACGGGTTGGGCCCCACCCCTTCCTTCACCCAGGAGTGTCTACTTGGCAAATGTGCCAAACATCAAAACCTCTATGTTTTCTTTCTATTGCCTGTGTCTTTTTGAAGGCATTCAGGGCTCTTCTACCCTGGTTAAGTTTCCTAGAAAGCCAATACATTCATGCCTTTCTCTTTAGTGTTCACCAGAGATATATTCTGTGTATTTTTAATATGTCATCTCTTGTTCTAGCTGCTGTAAATCAGTGCTGATCAAATTAGACAATGTTTCTGCCTTTTTGGACCTCTGTTCTGTGCTGAGATGGATAAGTGTATTATATACTGAATTGTCATGTTGTGATGAGTACTATGATTGCAATAAGCACAGTAATGAATGAGTTTCAGTGTGCAGCTTACGTCACAGGTGAGGGACAGCTTCTTTGGGGAGTTGTCTTATGAACCAAGACCTGAAGAAGGATTTGTTAGCTGGTTTTAGCCAAACTCTATGTTTGAAAGGTACAGCTGTCCAGACTCTCTAGTCTATGCAACACTTCTGACACCCCCTGGAAAGTTGGAGTTTGCAAGGATTTAGAATGATCCCTGGGTTTGACAGTTCCCTAGAATGACTCACAGAACCTCAGAGAGCACTATAGTTACTATTACAGTTTTATTTTAGGGAAAGGATACACATGAAAATTAGCTAAGCAAGGAGATGCAAATGGCAGATTCTGAAAGCTTCCAAATAGAAAACTCTTGGCTGCATTTTCCACATGAAGTCAAAGAAGGCATTCCCGCTCCATGATCACAATGTGCCAACAGCATATACAGACTATTGCCCACCCAGACCCTGTTGGCATAAAGAGTTATAGTCTCAGAAACCACCAGGAAAGTTTCAGCAGCTCCGTTGGGTTTTGTTATTGTCAACCAGGGAAGCTCATCCAATTTTGTTTCGATGACTCAAGAACTACTACACATGAATATTTCTAAATCTGTTAAGTGAAATAAAATATCTTTAGACCTGGCATACATGTCTAATTGTTGGGTTCTAGGTTGACATAATTTCCAAGGGAGTATTTTGGTCATAACGGTGCATATGAGTCTGAAAATGATAAACTAGATTGTGTATCAAAGACTAGTATTTTCTCTTCTCCCTTCAAATTCATAGCTTGAAGCGGAAAGAATCTTCACTTGAGATTTAATTAAACCAATGTGAAAAAATGATGTGTATTGAAAGAAGTAAGGTCAGAATGCTCCCTGGAGGGAAGAATGGCAAAGCTTTGCCTTACATAATGTGGGCATATTGTCAATGGGGACCAGACATGGAGAAGGCCGTCATGTTGGGTAAAGTGGAAGAGCAGAGAACGAGGAAGCCTCTCATTGGGATGGATTGACGTAGTGGTTACATCAGTGGATTCAGGCAAAGGAACACATGTGAGGTTGACTCAAGACCATGCAGTGTTTCCTTCCGTTTTACATAAAGTCGATGTGGGTTGGAGCTGATGCGATGGAACCTGGCAACAACACAAACAAAATCCCTGTCTTAATACAGAGCTTGATACTGCAAGTGGCTCTCCTGTATGCTTCTGTATATAACTAGAGGGAAGACTAGAGTTGTGCTTATTGAAGTATCAACAGTGGTTACCTTTGCCTCTGAATGGTGGGATGTCAAGTGATGTTTGCTTTTAAAAATCATTACTTCCGATAAACATTTTTGGGTTTTTTTTTCCTCTCTCTCAATGTAAATGAGCTATTTTACAAAAGCAATGGTTAGGATCAGGGGTGGGTAGGTGGTGCAGGTGGAGAACAGGAATTGGAAAGTGGTTGGATCCCCCAGCTCATTTCCATCCTCCACTTGCTTAAGCAGGTATGTATCCTTCCTTACTCGTGCTGCCTAGGAAGGACATCATTTTCTCTGTACGCACAGTGTGGTAGGAGTTGGGAAATACTGCCTACTGTACATGTAGAAGCTTTATTGTGTTACTTTGTAAATAATTCACACCTATGCAAGACCAATTTGTTTAAGAAGGAATCCTCATAATTAAATCCTGAATCTGATCTCTGGCTTTCCTTCATCAACCCTTCACAACTGGTATTGGAGGATGTGGTAGTTACTGAAGTAGTTCAAGTAGATAAATTCCAGTGAGGAATAATAGTCCTGGCTCAAAGCCATTTGGAATTCAATCCAGGCCATACACTTCCTTTTAACAAGTGTATTCCCTTTGGAAATATTTGGTTTTGTTTGTAGGATCTGTTTCTCTCATACTGTCTTACTGCTCACTTGCAGTGCAAGAGGCATTTGGGCCACATCCATGTCTCATTAGAGGGTCGTCCCCTGTCCCATTAGTGGGTAGTGTTGTTTTATTGGCTCATAGGCACTGACCTGTATTCCTTAAGTCTCTTTGAATGGATCCTCGTGTTGCCTCCATGGGATTCCTGTGAACATTCAGAGTGCAAATGCATTTCTTACAAACAAGAACAAATTCAAATAGGCTGGAAAGTTGCCCAGTGTAATTTCAACACTTCTCAAGATTAGAACATCAGTGTAAATGGAGAGGGAGCATGGTGCCTCATGCTACTGCTTCGGGATCCGAGAAGGGGAGATGTCAGGCAGACAGGGCTGTAAATGAGCAAGTGCCAGGGCTTTACATACTGATGGGGAATGCTGGCACCTCTCCCTGTCAGCTCTCTGCTCATTCTCTAACTCATCAGACCATATGTCCCCTGGGTTACACTGTGAGGGTAATGCACACTTGCCCTTTAATGTTATGCAAATATCCTCTCACTTTGAAATGCTCCAACCAATCTCTAAACCATGAAATCCAAACCCCTTGTCCCTGAGTCCGTTCTGACTGGTTGTGACCCTGAAGGACAGAGTAGAATCAACAAATAGGGTTTCAAAACTTTCTCTATTTATGGGAGTCAGCTGCCTCCTCTCTCTCTCGAGCAAGGTGGTTGCTCTGCCTCTTCTTCTTCAGCAGTGCAGGTTCAAAGCGAGCCTTTTTGATTGGGTAGCGGGGCATTTTAGCCGCAACACCAGTAGGTCACCCGCACCAGTCCCTGCTTGCAACAAATTATTCATCACAGCCACTTTCACTTGCCACGCACTGTAGCTTTTAAATCATTGAAAAGGTGTCCAGCCTTTCTCTTGTACTACAGTGAGGCTAAGTAGGAGGCGTGCCCTATTCCAACTCACCTACAGATTCGACTCAAGGACCCACTTTGGAAGAGATCTCATTTGTCACCTTGGGGACCGCTGCCTGTGGTGTTACTCTTCCTGTTGGGAATGGCACAGAAAAGCTGTTCCATCTTCTCTGCACCGGGGAGACATCTGCCTGTTTGCTTGAAGCCTAATCTTTGGATTTAGGGTTGCAAAACAGTTGTTCAGACAGCAACCCCAGCAGTGTACTTCAGAAAACTCTTCCCTCTTCTGAGATATAACTGGATTGGTGATTCGTGCCTGTTTGTTAATTGCAATAAAGCTGCTATTGTAATTTAGAATGCTTGTTAAGAACAGTCCAACGGTCCTCTGAGGGACAATAGATAACCTGCTATGTTCCTTGCCTGGGGAGCTGGTAATTATTTTACTGTAAATGAATCTAACAATAGCCTATCGGAAAACCACGAGAGGGACAGGCTTTGAGGGAGGAGTGTTCAAGTAGAGACTTTTCTTTATTGACTGCATTCATCAGCCCAAATTACTGGCAATAAGGTTTTTACGGAGGTTTAAGTAAAGTAAGCAAAATAATTAAGAATCTCTTCAGTTACAGTAAAGAAATTCTTAGTGTGAGCATATCTTATTTAAGGCTCATTGTAACCTTTTAACTGGGAAGTTTTATGCCGTGTCTTATATAACGATGGCTATTTAATTTCAAGAAGACCATCCTGTCAGACCAGGGACTTTTAGATTTTTCCTGTAGGGGATTGCCTGATCATTTTTTTAAAACTAGTTTTTCTAGGGCCTTCTGTTATATTTTATTTTGGCTTAACACTATTTCTTTTCTGTAGAACACAGGTGCAAGTAATAATTTGGGTGTTATTTAGCAGAGAAGATCAGGGAAAAATAAGTGATGCTCATTTTTTGCCTATGAAAAGGCTAAAAATCATGCACAGACTAAGGCAAACCTAGGCGAGTGGTTACTTTAAAAAAAAAATCTCAAGAACTGTATATAATAGGTAATGCTAAACAGCGTTTATTATAAATCAAACCAAGACCTCCGGTATTTCGATTCTGCAGCACTAGAATCTAGCCAACCTGTAAGCCCCACCCTTTCCATTCCATCCCTCCATGCCACCTGCCAAGCATCATCACTACTTCTCAGGAGAGTCCCTGCATCCCTGTGGATTTAACTGTGCATTTCCCTTAGCTTCAAGTGCACCGTGATCTCAGTCTCTGCATCTTCAGAGTCTACTGACTCCATGACACCAACTGTTCCCCCATCGGGTGGAATGATTGTCCCTTGTGTCTTAAGTCACACAGCAATGTCCCTGCATTCCCTGTGCTCTGTAAACAAAAGCTGCCATACGTGTTTATAGGTTGCTCCTTCCCCTCTTCTATCCTCCTTCGAAGAAACCTCGATGATACCCTTGTTAAAGGACTTTGCTGCTAACACAAAGACTGGCATTGAGAATCTGCCAAATGAACTGCTCCTTGGGAGAAATATGCGTCAGTAAGCTTCTGGAAGGGGTCACAACCCCTTTGGGAATTGAACTGCCCTTTCAACGGGGGTCGCCTACGATCATCGGGAAACATATAAATATTTCACAAATATATGCTTACATATTGTTTTGTGATTAGTCACTATGCTTTAATTATGCTTAATTATGTTCAATTTGTAACAATTGGGGTTGGGTGGAGTCATTAGAGGATTGGTCTGAGGCGATGGGCATGGTTTGATTTGGGTCCAGTAACACTTCCTTTAATTTAGAATTTGGCACTTTATGTGTGTGTGTTCCATATCTTCCCTGTTAGGTTATGCACTTTAGTGTCTCACATGCATTTCTCCCCCACCATAAATACCGCTGTGCTGGTTGAGGACATCGTGATCTCTCTTGGGTGACAATAGTCCCCTTTTGTGTCTGCTCCCATATTTTCCCCAGGACCTCCACTTCTTACTGTCTTTTAGAAGAGCCTATCTCAAATGTAAATTTGACTGTGTCATTCTTTTGCTTGAGTGTGCAATGAAGGTATTTTGTCATAAGAGCAAAGTCTAATCTCCTTAGTAAGCCAAGTAAGACTGCCTGTGACCTGACCTGTCTTTCCTGTGTGTGCAGACATCCATTACTTAGAGCTTGATATTTTACTTTCCAGCAGTGTTGAGATGTTTTTACCTCACCATAAGGTATCCAACATTCTATAAGTTTAGGATTTTTCTCTCTGTGTTTCTTTGTAGTGCTCATTCTATCTTGTTTCAAGATCAAGTTCTGATCATCCATTAGCATTCATCCATGATCCATTAGCTTTTCTTTGGACTCTTTAGAGAATCTTTGTGCATAGTTAAGAATTATAATGTGGAGTGATCTGTTTTTAGGGCAAGGGTAATTTCTTACTTATTGCCAATAGCTAGCATTGTGTAACTAGCCACACAGTAGATTTCTAATGAGTGTTTCAATGAATGGATGGAAGCATAGTCTAAGACTATACCTGAGGCTCTATGGGTGCCATGGCAAAGACTCTTGGAGCAAAAATAAGATATGAGTTTTCAAACTCATATTCTGAAGGTAGCTCCCAATCTGACAGATGAGCCTGTAGAGTGATAGGACTGGTTGCATAGCTCTTGTTGAAAAGCCATATTGATTGTGCATAAGTGTCCATTTGGAGCTGGCCAGATGCTCAGTGAAGAGGAAGTAATATCAATGACAGGGAGGTTCAGAAAAGGAGCTTTTGTTGAGAAAGCTTTTAACGGTGTACCTAGAATTTCACTTAGTGAAATCGAGATTTGGATGTACATTGAGTTTTGAGTCAGGAAAATATCCAGGAGTGAGGTTGAGACACAGTATTAAGAGATTTTATCGACATCTGAAGTATGAGAGAAATGTTTGCAGGGCAACTCTATATAGATGCTTGACTACTATAAAGCTGGAACTGAATGTTTAAGTCAGAAATGGGACTGGGGCTACAAAGCTGGGACTGGATATAAAGTAAAAAAATTGCTGAGCAAATGGAAGTATCTATCTTATTTCTGCCACAGGGTAAGAGGAGTCTTGGATCAAAGTGGTGGGACCCAAATAACAGGGTGGAATGAGCTCTGCTGAGAAAGTTAGGACTGTACTGTGAGAATAAGCCAAGTTTGGATATGACAATGAATTTGGCCAGTTCATTTTCTTTCATGCTGTTCACTCTACATCTCTAGTAATAATTTGTAAGTTTTATAGATTTATGTTATTGGTTTAGGCCACTTACTGTGTGGTAAGTACAGTACTATACCTTGGACTAAAATCATGAACAAGACATAATGTTTTCTTGTCAGGTTTTACTCAGCAAACACCAAAAATCATTGCCTCTGGGTCTACTCGGACTCATGGTGGCCCTATAAGACAGAGTACAACTTGCCCATAGGGTAACTAATGGTGTAGATATAAAATTAGCAAGCAATTCCAAATGTGGAAATCCTAACAAAGGAGTAGGGCAAGATGCGTGGTGAAACTATAGTGGTTTTGGGTGTCATGAAGTTGATGCAACCCATAGGAATCCCATATGCCAGAGTCAAACTTCTCCCTAGGGTTTTCATGGTTTCTGTCAATATGAAAGGAGCTTGGCTATGTCTTTCTTCCCGCAGAACCACTGGGTGGTTTCATACCACCAATTGTTTAGGGTACCAGTCGAGCACAGAACTGGTATACTACTAGTTTGTCTGTGAAAATACAATAATGCTTGAATTTATTCTGGGCAATCATGAGTGATTTTTACTAGATATGACAATTACATTTATATCCAAGAGTTGAGGGGTTTGCTGGAAAAATTAAAGTGAATGATACAGTATAGAGATATAGGCATAAACAGAATCCCTAGGTGGATAAAGGAAAGTATGGTGGAAGGCTAGCATGGCCAGATGTGAGAGTCTGAGTGTGAAAAGATGCTGCTATTGTAAGCTTAAATTCATGGAGACCTTATTTGTCATTCTCACAATCTTTGTATTTTTGAGCCCCTATTGCAAACTACTGTACAACTCCTTTTTGTGGAGGGTCTTCCAAGTTATCCCTGACCCTCTGTTGCACCAAACCTAAACTGATCAGACTTTCCAAATGATGTCTGCAAAATAAGCAAGATGAAGTCTTACCACTCTTGCTTCTAAAGAGCATTCCTATGGGAAGACACACAGCACTTGAAATTTTGTTTTAAGTGTAAGAAATCTATGACAAGTCTTAAGAGCACTATATTCCTGTTTTATAAATACTCTTATCTACACTGTAGCAATAGGATTCTCATTTGGAGTCTGTTGTTAGGAATTAAGCATATGATGGTGTTAATTTCTAGTAAAGTACTAGTGGTGAAGAGGTGAAGTCAATTGATTGGAAAGATGTATTGACATAGACTAGATTTTGCTCAACTGATTAGATATGGCAGGAGACAGAGTCGTTAAGAACTAATTCTAATCCTTGAACTTGAGCAGTTTGCTAGATGTGATGATAATTTTTGGAGAGAAGGGGGTAGGTTTTAAGTAGAAGTTCAGTGCTGTACATTTTGTATTTAGAGATCCTTACCATACCAAAATGGGCCATTGGTTGGAGGAGTCTTAATTGTACATGATGATTTCAATCATTTTCATGTAGATATCCTGACAGTCATTTCTATGAATTGCCTAGGCCAATGACCTTCAAAGTGTGGCCCTGGTGATGACTCAGAGAACAGCCTTCTTTATTATTCCCACATAATCTGTGTTTTAATGATCCTTTTGTGTAACTCTGATGTGTATGAACGTTTTACCTCCACTGGCTAAAGCAGTAAAAAGGAAAATGATAGATGGAGGAGAAGAAGAAAAAGGAGGAGATGAGAAAAGGCATAAGAAGCAAGAGAGGGAGAAGGAAGAAAATGAAGAGAAGGAGGAGCAACAGGAGAAGGAGGAAGAGGAGGAGGAGGAAGGGGGTGATGACAACAACATTGTGGGGCATAAGTATATTTTTCTCCAAGAATAGGGTTCACGCCTCCTGATCTTGATGCTATTCTACCATTGACAGCTCCGTCAGCAGGGAATGGCAATGGAGCATATTTAAGCAGATTACTGGGGTCCCAAGACTTTACTTTGCCTTGGGATTTACTTTTAAATTGCTTGCACAATGTAGGCACCCTTTTTTAGGGGGGGGCATCAGTGCCCTCTGGTGGTGGGAGTAGGAGGCCCAGCCTTGCTGCTGGATTTGAACTTCCAACCCAGTGGGCTGCAGTCCCGCGCACCACCACTACGCCACCGGGGCTCAGCCCCGTAGGCACCCTTTTTAGCAGCCCATTTTTCTGTGCATAAGTAAGAGTGTTATATCTTTCTGGAAGGCTGAAGAAGAAATGCCTTGGGTTAAAAAAAATAAATGAATTACTTTTGATTGCATTAGATGATTCCTTTGTGTTAAGCTACACATATTGTACATCAGTTATTGAAATATAAGCATCATGTAGAAGTTACTTTGATTAAACGCTTTACCTTGGAAATTTCTTTCCAAAGAATAGGATACTATTTGGCAAGCCTTTTAAAGTTGCTTCTGACAGTTAATTTGTTCATATAATTGCATAAGGTTTCTTCTCTTGTGCTTCATTTTTAAAAAGAAAATAATATATATTTATTCTTTATAAAGAACTGTGATGAATATATGAGATAATTGATGGACTACATCTGCATAAAAAATTCAACTTGCTAAATACAATTCTCTTGACAAATGGAACATGTTTAGATTTTTTGGTCCTGAGATTGCATTCTGTCACTATATTCAAGAATAATGGTGAACATTATCTAAAAAATAAAAAGCAGATCAGTCAAAGGGGGTTCTTTAAGGCAGCAACAAAGTTTATTTATCAAAATGAGAGGCAGGTAATGATAACTTTCAAGTAATGGAATCTATACTATAGTACATTTACTTGACACCACTTCTTTGAATGAAATAGTTTTTTTTCTTAATAAAAAGTAAGCTAACTTCCTCCTCTCCCCACTTATTGGGCTACTTCGTAGTAGCCAAATGAAGAAAAACAAAGTTTTAGCTAAATAGGGGAGATAAACACCCATACACAAATTGCAATTCCAATCACACAGCTTAATACTATGCAAATATCACATACTAATATTGGAGTTGAATCTTAAAGAAGGATGAGTTTGCCTATGTGGAGAGAAGCAAGCTAGATACAAAACACAACATGCACAAATAGCAAATTTCTGAGCTATTAAGCAAGCTCTCAGAAGGGGAGGGGTCCAAGGTAGTATGAACAGGGAGCAGCCACGTGATGCTCCAACAAGACTGGGGTATATTTGATTGTAAACACCCTCCTGTGTCGAGCTAAAATATCTGACCTTTATCTTGAACACTTTGGGTTGTTATTATTATTTTTAAATAAAGGAATCATGTGCTTAGATTTACATTTTAGAAGGATTACTTAGGGTGCGCAATATGTTGTTAGTATATTGGAAATAACAGGCTTGAGAGAGACCTGGATGACTCCTAGATTTTGGTTTCAAGAAAGAAATACTATCCTCTCTCCATCTATTTTTTTTTCTAAACAGGTTTGATTTTTCAAAATCAAATGAACAAATACAAACAACAACCAGTAAATAGGTTTAATACTTGTAAAAGTTAATGACATGTGTAAAACACCTAAGAAAAGTCTCAGAAAAGCATTGATCAGGTAAGAGGGGAACAAGAACATGGTTCCCAGAGTGTAGGTGACTCAGAAATGGGGTGGTGGGGGACACTTTTTAATAAGAACAAATGACCAACTCTGTTAGAACTTAGAGAGTGAAGAAGGATAAAAGCTATCTACTGGATGCTTATCAAAGGGAATGTTTCTGATCATTTTTATTAGAGCTGGTTTGGGGGACAGGAAGTTGTGGGTCTGGTGACCGCTGAGGCATCAAAGCTGAAGAATCAGAACTGGGGAGTATGCTGGATAATTTAATATGCTAAGCACGAAAGGGAAAAAAAGAGGGAGGCATAGGTGGGTAGGAAATGTAAAATATATGAGAAGAGAATTTTCAAATTGTGTCACATTTTCACTTATTTATATGCTTTGGTAACAGCAAAATAGAGGGGAAGGGATTGACTAAACATACTAAAGATGGAAAGAATGGAAGATTGGCTTTGAGAGAACAAAAACAGATGGGATTCCATCCAAAGTTTTGAAGTTAGAGAGAAGGCTTTACTCTTGAGAAGTTTCAAGTGCCATGATGGTGCAGATGCAGGTAAGTTTTGAAGTAGATTTGGATTATGCACTTTAAGAAAGCATTGCTACATAGTGTGCTTGCATTCATAGCCTTCTTTTAATTGGGGTACTGGGGTTTAGCTGTATTTAAAAATATAATCCTATATTTTGGAGATATTTTATATTATTTCATGAAGTGGATACTGGTTATTGCTGACCTACTGTTACTTACTACATGCTATCATAAATCGTGTTTAATATATCGAGAAATGTGGTAGTTACATAATCTAGTGTAAATTTGAGAGGATTATTTTTGAAGGGGTAGAATCGGGCCTGTCAATCAATATATAACCAATTAAGCGCCCTCATGGTGCAGTGGATAGGCGATGGGTGGCAATCTATAAGATATAACCAATGAGGCCTCTGTGTGGGCCTGATCTTCTCCTGAGAATTCTGGGAACTCCTCTATTTTCTCCTGGGAGGCAGGAGACATTTTTCTCTCTCTGCCCACTTCCCAAGATACATGGATATATGTTGCCTGATACAGCACTGGGAACTGGAGGAGCCACATGGAGACCCCCCTATCAGTGCCGAGATACTTCTACCACCACTGACTTTGCACCCAGTGACCTGCGATTTTCCTGCATCCAGTGTCATTGCTTGTGTTTCATAAGTCCAAAAAAGATTTTACAGATTGGTATTGGACATATGGGCTACTATCAGACTTAAGGACTTGGAGTGGGCTGGGATGTTTTCTCAATAGTCAATTGCTCTTGTATATAAAGTTCTTCCCTATACACATGAGTCACTATGAATTTGTTTCTCTTGTCTACCTGGACTAATACAAGAAGAAAGTACTATGTTCATTATATAATTCTCATAATAATTTACCTGCAATCACTTAAAGTAATCATAGGTCTTTAAAGATGAAAAATCTGTTCATCTAAGAGCAAAGACATATATCTTTTGAATTAAAATTTGATTCTTAATTTTATGATTGTTTGAATTCTTACATACTTTTAAAAACTGATGTGAAAAAACTGATGCATTATTCATTTTGCTTAAAAAATCTTAATTAGCTTCAACCCTCTCCTAAAAATGATTCTTCCTGTACCCCATAGATAGATTACATTCTTTAATGCTCATTTTTATACTTTTGAGCATGATAAAACAATAAAATAATATAGAAACTTGAAAAGGGTTGCCAATTGTAAAGCATTTATTAAATGGGTAAACATTGATGTTAAAGAATTTTTAATCATTTTATTGGGGGCTTGTAAAACTCATCAGAATCCATACATACATCTATTGTGTCAAGTACATGTGTACATTTGTTGCCATCATCATTCTCAAAACATTTTATTTCTATTTGGGGTCTTCATGTTAGCTCCTAATTTTTCCCCTCCCTCCCCACCCTGTTCCCTCTCAAACCTTTGATAATTGATAAATTATTATTATTTTGTCATGTCTTATACTGTATGATGTCTCTCTTCTACCAGTTTTCTGTTGTCCATCCCCCAGGGAAGGGTTTATATATAGATCCTTGTGATCAGTTTCCCCTTTATACCACACCTTTCCTCCCACCCTCCCAGTATGGCCACTCTCACCACTGGTGTTGACAGATTCGTCTCTCCTGGATTCCCTGTGTTTCCATTTTCTCTCTGTACCAGTGTACATCCTCTGGTCTAGCTGGATTTGTAAGGTAGAATTGGGAACATGATAGTGGGTGGGGGAGCATTAAAGAACTAGAAAAAGATTTTATTTTTCATTGCTAGCACACTGCACCTTAACTTGTCATTTCCTCCCTGTGACCTTTCTCTAAAGTGATGTCCGGTTGCCTACAGATATGCTTTGGGTCCCACTCCTCATTCCCTCTCATTCGCAACGATATGATTTTTTGTTTCTTGATGCCTGATAACTGCTACCATTTACAACTCATAATCACACAGACCAGTGTGCATCTTCCATGTGGGCTTTGTTGCTTCTGAGCTAGATGGCCACTTGTTAATCTTCAAGCATTTAAAATTCCAGATGCTATATCTTTTGATAGCCAGGCACCATCAGCTTTCTTCACCACAGTTGCTCACGCTGAAGGTGAACATCATGGAATACCAGCTTAATAGAACAAAGTGTTCTTGCATTAAGAGACTTCTTGAGTGGAAGCCCAATGTCCATCTGCTACGTTAATACTAAACCTATAAATATATGTACATAGATATATTTACACATCATCATATATAAATATATTTACACAAGTACATGTCTGTATTTAGACCTCTATAAATTCCCTTTGCCTTTTATGTCTTCCCCTATTTCCTTTTGTCCCACTCTCATGCTCAGCTTTCATTTGGGTTTCAGTAATTCCTTGCCCTTGATCAAACCCTGCCAGGCCTCTTACACCCTCCTCTCCACCGATTTTGGATCCCTTGTTCCCTTGTCCCTGGGTTTGTGAATGCCATTTCCTATCACCCACCTCTCTCTCTTCCATGTCCCCCATAACTACAGGTTCTGTTGTTTTCTCCTCCAGACTGTTTATACCACCTAACTTATCTAGATTGACCTACACAGATAATCATATGCACAAAAACCAGACAGAGCAAAACAAAGCAAAAAAGAAAGCAACAACAGCAACAACAACAACAACAACAAACCAATGACTAAAAAAGAATAGCCTGTAAATAATTCAAGGTCTGTTTTCTGACCTTTCAGAGAGTTTTCTCATGGAATCTGATGGGATGCCACACCCTAGTCCCAAAGTTTATTTTTGATATTCCCTCAGGACCTCCTTGCTCTCCTCCTCTTGCTGTTCTGGGACATTAAACATTTTTTTTACTGAAGCCATCATGATTTCCACAAACTTTACTCCACCAACTAATTGCACCATCACAGAGATTGAGTCACAAACACTAGAGCTTTTTAGGTAGAGGCAAAGCAGTCCTGGGGCCTATGCTCTGAGCCTAGGACCTTTGCCTGTGGGGCCCTTGCTTTTGCATTCTATGTGGCCACTGGGCCTTTTCTGACAACTTTGGAAGCAATAAAGCAAAGCCAACATTTGAAGATGTTCCGAAAAAGGAAGGATCAGCAAAGACCATAATTTATCTGGAAATATGATGTTTATTTATGTCTACTCCAGGGTTACAGTTTTTGTTGTCTTTCTTCTTCTTTTTTTTTTTTTTGGCACGTGTATAGAGTTAACATTTTGAAACCATAGCATTTACCCTTTTCCCCACTATCACAGCAAAGGTGAAAACCTATTACTTGGAGCCTACCCTGGGCAAAACTGTGAAATAAGTAGAGTTTGCCTTAGACATCTGTTATCTAACCTTTGTTCTTCACTCTGCTGACCAAATACCTAATACGTTGGAGTTCCTCCTGCCTTGAGGGGTTCACACAGAAGTGTTAGTGATTGATCATTTCCACACATCCCACATTTTCCAGTGATAACAGCTTTTTAAAAGAGAATGTCTATCAGATGCTAGATAGCTCATGGTAATTTTTTAAATATTGTGTTGGATTGTTTGATGATAGAGAAAATGGAAACAGATACCTTCTGATTCTAAAGCAAATTTTATAAATGTATGTTTCCTCTGCTTCTTTGTAAGAATCGATTTATATTTAATAACAGGTGACAATTAGAAGCATCCTGTGAGTTGTTGGTTGGTACTATCTATTTGATTCTGACTCACAGCAGCAGTCTTATGCCACCATGATTGCTAATTGAGTACCGTATTGATCTATCTCTCTGAGGATCTTTCTTTTTTTCACTGGATCGCTACTTTACTAAGCTTAATGTCCTTCTCCAGGGACTGGTCCCTTTTGATAACATGTTCAAAGTGCTTAAGAGGAAATCCCACAACCCTTGGTTCTAAGGAGTATTCTTTTAAGGTTATACAATGCTTTACCTTGCATCTTGCTTCTCAGCATGGAAACAACTCATGTGGCAGAAAAACAATAGTAAACCAGAGTAAGCTTTTATGAGGGAAAGCAAAGTTTTGGTGATACATTCTCACAGACAAGAATAGCTGTCTCCAGCATGCAAGGATGGAAAAGGATGACGTGGTTCTGCTCCTTGACCTTATATGCCCTTCCTCCCTGCTGGTCTCCTCCCAAAGCCACTTGGAGGGTGTGTCTATGTGTTGGTGAGCTCTAAGTCAATATGTGCAAGTGTGCCTGTGACAGTGATACGTTAGGTAACTAGGGCCTGCTGTGCTTGTTGGTGCTTTGAGTGGGTGTGTACATGTGTGCTTTTGACTTAATTGGTTCTTACCCTACACATTCTTCCCTAAACCTTCTGGGATGTACTTGATTTCTCAGAAATTTCCTTGGTCTTATGGACTTGGCTAACCTTTACTTGCCGATAGGTGAACCTTTGGGTGACAACCCTTTCCCTGCCTATCATTTGGGCTATACTTCCTCCAAGACAGATTTGTTCATTCTCTTGGCAATCCATTAAATATTTTGTAATCTCCAGCATCATACATACAGACATGTAAAGATAGCTGTCCTTCAGTTTTCCTTATTCGTGGTCCAGCTTTCTCACATAAATGACGTAATTGAAAATATTCTGGCTTGACTAAGGTGCACCTTAGTCCTCACAGTGATATGTTGGCTTCTTCTTCAGTAGATTTCTCAAGGCAGTACCTCACTGGGTTTCAGGACTGCTGATACCATGAGGATAGTGAGTCCAAGTAAAGTGAAATCCCTGACAGTAAGAACGTTATCTACATTTGTCAAGAGGTTGCTTTTTGTTTCAGTTGTGAGGATTTTTCTTTTCTTTACATGAAGGTTTCACCCATATTGAAGGCTGTTGTTTAGATCTTGAACAGTCAATGCCAGGCTGAGCCCTGGTGGCGTAGTGGTTGTGCATGGTACTGCGGCCCACTGGGATGGAGGTTCAATTCCAGCAGTGGTTCCACAAGAGCAAAGGCTGAGTCTCCTACTCCCACCATCAGAGGACAGTGATACCCAGAAAACAAACAAACAGAAAAACAAAACAGTGAATGCTAGAGTCCTTAAGGCTTTCAGGAATACACACACACACACACACACACATATATACATATATACACATATTGACTGTTGTTAATGAATGGTCTTCAGTTCTGATATTGGAGTCTTCATGTATTCCAGTTTCTCAGCTTATTTGCTGCACGTACAAATTGGTTTATTATGGTGACAGGATAGAACCATGACACATGCATTTCCTGATTTCAAATCACGCAGTATCCTCTTGTTCCACTTGAATGCCTGCCTTTCCTTGTCTATGTGTAGATCCATGTGCAATTCTCAATCTTCATTATATTATCTACAATCTATTGTGATTCACACTATTGAATACTTTTGAATAGTGACTAAAGCAAAAGTAAACACCTTTCCAAAAAATCCCACCTTTCTAGCAGAATCTGCTTTCAGCCAGTCTCTTACAGTAGCCATGATATCCATTTGCCCACATCCTCTTTTGAATCTCTCTTGGATTTCTGGCAGTTCCATGGCAATGCACCTCTACAATTTCTTTCAGATTATCTTCAGGGAATTTTTACTTTTGTGTGAGATCACGATATTATTTGATAATTTCTGCATTCTGTTGTATCACCTTTGAAATGGCAGAAATGAGAATCTTTTTTCAGCTAGCCAGGTATCTACCCTGTAAATGTACCGACATAGAAAAGTGAGCACTTTCAGCACGGCATCCATTTATTGGGGCATCTCAGTTAGCCTGCCACCAGTTTCTAGAGTATTGTTTTGTAATACTTAAGTATGAAAAGAAGCTATGTCTAGACAAGAAGAGGCTAACCGTTACATCTTCCTTTTGGAAGAAGGTATCTTTGAATGCTATTCAACATGAACTGAGGCTACTTTTATATAGTAACGCAGGGGCTCAGAGACATGAGGGGAGAATCAGTGCTTGGCATTTCAGTTTGTGTCCTACATTGGAATCAAATTTAATTATTCTAGCCATCACCTTTGTGGTTGATAAGTCATATTTTTGCTCTAAAAAAATATAGTATGATTTAGAGAAAAACACACTCATTACGAAGCCTGCTAAAGATTGGGTTAAAGAGTTTTTTCGGGGTTCAGAATATTCTGCTAAGAAGTCGCCTAATAAATCAGCGTGAGAGATGGAAGAGAACCATCTGAGCTCCTGGCCTCAGAGGGCACAGAGGCGCCGTTTTCATGGAGGTCTCATTTCTAATCACAGTAAGTGACCTCAGGAGGCCAGCGCTTCCAACAATGAAACAGATGGCACGCTTTCCCGGCCACCCTCACAGCCTATAAGGCATAATGCTAACAAGTGAGATAGGAGATTGTTAAATAATAACAAATTAAGACCTGCTCAAACAATTCATTGACGATCTCCCTAACTTTATATTGCAAAGTGCTATGCAATCATTTTATCACTGATCCAAACAATGTCTTTCTGGAGGGGCTATCCACATTCTCATAGGGAATGTGTATTTAAATGGAAGTGGAGTTATCAGGTGCAGGTCTAGGTAAGTGACTATAAAAGTTTATAGAAATATAGCTTGTTTAGTGCCGAAAGCATCTTGGAGGTGTGCAGATGCTGCTTTCTAATAGTGATCCTTGGACCAAGCTCATGATCCAAACCAAGGAGATAAAAAGGGGCGAACGGATCTAGGGGCGGCCTTTGGGAAAACAAGTTATCTGGACCCTGGGAAATCCCAAGCAGAGAGATTGCTCGAGGACACCTGGGCTCTGATTCTGATTTCTTCTCCTTCTGGATGAGGTTGTGACCTGGTTCGTGCTGACTGTCATTCCAGCTTTTTAAGGTCAGCTTTTTAAAGCGTGCCTTTTGATAGATGCAGACCCACTGCAGTGCAATCTTTCTGGCCCGGCAATGATCACCTCATGCTCGAAGGGCAGATGTGGTCAGCTGCCATCAAGTCCGTTCTTGCCTGGTAGCAACCCTATGTGACAGCATCGAGCAGCCCTGCAGGCATTTCTCGACTGTTACCTGCCCTAGAGCCGAACCGCAGGTCTCTTTCCTGAGAAGACAGTGGGTGGGTTCGAACCACCACCTTTCTGTTAGCAGACACGAAGCTGTTTCTTAGAGCTGGCAGGATGATTCCATGTCCTTGCCCTAGTAAATCAAGAATTTGTCTAATCCTGCAGTGGACATGTACAGCCCATTTGAGACACTTATACATTTATTTGAGTCCCTTCTTTACTGCTGAGGGAGATATGGTTTTTAGAAGAAAGATATCTGTTTAAAATGACAGATATTTTCTCTGCCAGAACTGGAGCTAGAAGACATGCCTTATGATTTTCTTGTAGGAATGTGGTCCTCTGTAGCCTTATGATTCAGGAAAGAAATTCGGATCCCATCTTCTCTGTTAATGACACCACTAGCTTTCATTGCAATATGTGTCCTATCGAGGAATCATGTTTGATTTAACCCAGCTCATATCATTGTGGCAGAATTAAAGTTCTTTACCGCTGTAGTAGAGCTTAGGTTCCTAAGTTAATTTGGCATACCACCCTCTTTTCAGAGAAAAAGAAACACAAAATATTGCTCAGTCTCAAACCCTGGCAATGAAAAACTTTTGAACTCTCATCCATAGTCTAAGATAAAATATAGGTATTTGCTTTTATAGTCTCCTTCCTGAGTCATTCCCCCAGAGTTGGCATTGCCCTCTCCCTCCCCCATCACTGCCACCACCATCCTTGGTAAAAACTCTTCCAGAGCAGGGGCCAGCTGTCTTTTGAGATGAAAGAGTCAATCCTATCCCTCATCACAATTTGAATGTGATTCAAGCCATAAATATATTTTCACACACAAATAGAATCTCCATTTTCTGAATATTATCCCATAAAATGTTTCAGTTTTTCTTCTGAGCCACATGCATATCCATCCCGAAGGCACCAACCGCATATGATGTTTGAACCGCAGTTTTCTGAGCCCTGCTCTCGTACGCAGTGAATCCAGCCTGGATTTTACCAATAGCACTCCCCTCCTCAGAAAAATCAATGATTCCCCAGGCAGTCCGTCTTTCCCACCTGTTGCTGCTCTCATTTCCTCCTGTCTGGACTCATCCCTGAATGTCAGTTCCTTCCTCTTGTTGAAGCGCTATTCTACCAGCAGGAAGGAGACCTGGTGGCGTAGTCATTGGTTAAACAGTGGGTTGTGATTCACATGCTTGGTAGTTCAAAACCACTAGAGGCTCAGAGTGAGAAAATCTGGCCTTTCTAGTGCTGGCAACAGTTGGTCTGGAGAACCCACAAGGAGGCTCTATGTGCCAGCATTGACTCCATGATGGCAAGCCTGGTTTTAGTGTAGCAGCTGAAGCCCAAGCTATCCATTATAGTTCATCACAAATGTTTTCTGCTCAGTGAAGCATTTCCCTATCTCTTTTCACCTCCTTCCCACCAACCCCCACAAAGTAGTTTGCCCCTGAAGGATACGGCTGACTCCTAATTACTCTTTCGTCAGCATAAGCTGTGTCACATTAGATCTTCCCCATAAATGTTTCTTGCATCAAATAAAATGATACTTTGGAGATTCTATGGAAACAGAAATTTCAATAGAAAGTTGAGCTTCTGTCAGCAAGGTGTAAGGAAAATATATTTAGTAAAGTACGTTGTGCACGACAACTCTTAGTCATGTGATCTACTCTATGTGCAGGGGCTGTGGGTGGGAGGTCACATTCATGTGAATTTAGTTGAGAATCTGTCCTTTGAGCCATTTGGAAATGAATCTGCTTTCAACCGTTCTCGGCTAAAATAAGCAACACCTTATACATGTCTTTTATCTCTTTAGATTAGTTCTAAGTTATCTCACAATTCTCTGAAGCTCAGCAAGTTGGTAATTGTTTTCCATGATCTATAAACAAACTTACCATATATAGTCATGTATAAACCGAGTTTTCCAGCATATTTTAATGCAGTTTTTGTCATCAAATTAGTTGCCTCGGCTGATATTTGGGTTGGTTTATCCTTGAGTATATTCAGTATTTTTAATCATCAGTCTTTTTAGTTGTGTAGAAGACTCAGGTAACAGCTGATTGCAAGTGGCTAGGGAATCAGTTCATGGGATCAGCAGTGTCCCTGTCCAAAAGCTGGACATCTATGGGAGATTTAGTCTTGTTCACAGGCATGGTCCACATTTACCACAATCCAGCAATAACTTCTTCCCTAGTAAACGGAGCCAGAAAGTGGACAGCTGTCCCTGCCATTAAGAGGGCAAGTCCAACTTCCACTGGTCTCATGAGTTGAATGTCAACTTCTCCGTCTTTTCTTTCCTGTGATCAGTCAGTCTTCTTCTTGACTGGAGTTCTACTTAATAAACTAAATGTTCCACAATTAACATCTGATCTGACCCGCAGATCAGTCAATGTGGCTTCCTGAAAGGGGGACTGGGAATGGAGAGGGCAAGAGGCGCGAGAAATGGAGACAAGACAGGATTCTGATCAAGTCTCATTCATTGAGCCAAATGGCACGGTTAATATAGGCTAGCAACAGGAAGGGGAGGTACAACTTAGGGAAATGAGGGGTAGGGATAATCAGCCAATCATACACATATCTTCAAAGAAACGGCGGGGGGTGGGGGGGGAATGGCGGGAAGCAGTTCTTCAAAAGGTCTGCATGCTAATTAGGTGAACTCATGGATTCAAAGGTTATCTTGCCCGCAAACCATTACAATACAAAAGGTCAATAAAGGCATCACTGAGGGATGGGAACAGCATTTGACTTTCCACAAACATCCACCAGCTTTTTCACAGGAGAGGGACGTGCCAGTCTGCTTACATAAAGATGAGATTAAAACTATCATTACTTATCTACAATCTGGGGACGTTGTGCTTGGTCCTAAAAAAGTCTCCCTGTGTGGAAATTGACTTCATGGACAATCCTTTGATTTTACTTCGGGGTTCTAGTTAGTGTACAATCATAAATTCCCTCCCCCGGTGACACAGCAGCCTATAAACAATTCCTGCTCAGAAGAACCCTTTCCATTGGGCAAGTTGTCCAGAAGTGCATTTGTCACGAGGGTCCATGTAAAACACAATAAGACCAGCAAAAACAATTGCCATCTGTTGTTTCTGGCAAATACAATTTTAAAATATCTTTCTTATCCAAATGATTAGAATTTTAGACAAGCTTGTTGACCCAAATCTAGATCTGTTCGCTTATAAGGAAGAATCTCTTAAGATAATTTTGATGGGAGATGAGCATAGTGCCCTTATCTGAATGATTGACAAATCTCATTTTAAAAAGAGACAAGGTAATATACACAATGAAATTTTATGCTTTGAATCTCACCTGCAGAGTTAATACCTCATTTGACATGTACCCGGATTTTTTTTTAACACTTTGAAGCTGAGTGTGGAGAACTTAGACTATACTTCCTTTGACTAGACTACCACCCCACCCAGATACCTTATCCAGATCCATAAGAATATTTCTAAGTTATGTGTGATCCATTTGCTCTTTGTTTTAATATCATATATCTTCTTAAATTAATCTATGGCCTACATGTTTTGAAGTCCACTGAATAGTTCTTTATTTTGTTTTCTTGGCTATCAGTCCAGATGACAAAATCGATGACTCCTTCTTCCTTAAAATATGAGAGGATTTAAAACACTAGTGGGAAAAATCCATTACATTTTAATTCCATAGGTACATCAACATTTTGAAGCTCCCTCCTAAAGTGTGTTGCTGACTTGCTTTCCAATGTAGAATTGTCATCCCAGCTTTCCTCTCACTTCAGCTCCTAGAGTGCTTCAGTGGTCGAACCTAGGACCTCTTCCCTGCCAACCCTAACTCTCTTGGTGTTCATCCAGGCTCCTGGCTTTAAGGACCATGTCCATGCTGATTACTCCTTACCTCATAGACCACAGACTCACATATCCAACTGTCATGCTGTCATGTCTTTTCGTATGTCTGTTAGGTTCGAAGCACAGTAGAGACAAAACAGACGTCCCGATCCTTTCTACCACGCCTGCTTTCCTTTCATCACTGTCTCCATTAGGGGTTTTATCTTCCCACAAGTTTAGGTCAAGCATCTTGCAGTTATTTTTGAATCATTTTTTTTTACACTCTGGATTCAATTTGCCAGCAAATCCCATTGGTTCTGCTTCAAAAGCTATCTAGAATGCAGGCCCTTTTCACTCTGTGCCCTTCTCTAAGTCACCATTGTCTCCAACCCAATGATTATAGCAACACCTTAGCTGGTCTCGCTCCACATGGCCGTGGCCCCTGTACTCTTTCCTGAAACTATCAGTCCCAGTTGTCAGCTTTCACCCCAAACCTTGAGGGACCTTCTCTTTCCCTAGTGTAGCACTCTAAAGCCTCACAATGGCTTATGAAGCACACTCTTTTTCCTTCTAAAGCCAGTATTTTAATGGAAGTAGGATAATTACAATCTACCTTATGAGGGAGCTTCAAAATGTTTGTAGAAAATTCCCTTACCTTTAATTCCATTTTCCCAAGAAACCTTCGGAGCTCGTTTGTGTGAAAGGTATACCAAACAAGAGTAATTAAAATGGAAGGTAATTAACATAAATTGATATAAGGGCTTCCCTCTGTTTCTTTTTTTATGAGCCTTCATTCTAAAGTATATTGTGAGCCTCGCTGCTAACCTCAGGTCAGCAGTTCAAAGCTAGCAGCTGCTCCTTAAGAAAGAGATCGAGGAGGCCTCCTGTTCCCACAAAGACGCATGACTTGGAAACTACAGCATCTGTTCTGCCCTGTCCTGCAGGTCACTCTCAGTCAGAATGGGCTGTGAATTTGGTATGGAGTTTGGTCTGCTTTGTGTGTACATATGAATACTTAACTTTGGCCTTTCTGTTTTCTAATCTTCATTTTTTAAAAAAATAAGCTTTAGAATAGCACTTCTTGGTGATCATTTCATATTTGAGGAATGCTATGTTAATGGGTCATTATTTCTCCAAGTACCTCCATTGTTCAAATTTGTGATAGAAAGGAGCAACACTTAGTTATAATTGTATTGATGTTTGAAGAATATATTAGCCCTCATGCAAAGTTGGGAGTTTGTTTAATAATTCTGCATTCTTGTTCTAAGAATATACACCTTCCTTGATGTTGGAATCCAGTGCTCTTCGGAATGGGTGTTTTAGTGATGTATAAGTGATGTATTTTGTATCTAATATTATCATTCATTGTGTAGTTTAAGCAAATAAGCTAGTTGAAATAAGCTTATAATGAGATTTTAATTTATAGAGAAATGAATCAGTAGGGCAAAGAAATGTGTAAAGTTGTAGAAGAATTTTCCTTGTATAATAACTGAAGAATCACTTGAGTAAAATCCCCAATGAACTAACTATTGTTGGACGAAAGAATGCAATTATATTAAAAATTAATACTTCAGTGTAATTTCAACCCAGCGCTGCCTGAATTATTATGTGCCAAATGAGGTTGCTGTAAACTATAACAAAATGGGTGGCTGTGCAAATGAAAGCACTGGGTTATTTAAACTTGCAGACGTGTTTAATGAGATGCAGTCAAAGCATAAAATGTTTAATTTAGTGACCAGTGACCTGAATTTCTCTGTCCTAGGGGGTGATAGACTTTAGGGCTAATATTTGGTTAAAACAAAATAACAGAATAACCAGTTTTATTAATAGAGGATATGGGCAATTTCATACTATTCTTTTTAAGTAAGATGATTTCCAGCATTCAGTTGGAATACTTAAACTTCCATGAGAAACACACTGCCAACAAATTTAGTCTTTGCTGTGTGCTTTTTTTTAAAATTTTAGAGTCATTTCAATCCTCGTTAATTTGATTAAAATCATTGTTTAATAAATACCTTGAAAGAAAAAATGATGTTTGGGGATGTCATGTTGTGGCATGGTTTAGTGGCATGGTTGGCTCAGCCCAGGGCTGCTATCCAAAACATCCTGCTTGGAGCTCCCCAGTCATTCCATTCCCTGGCAGCAAAATGATGCAGACGGCTGCCATAAAGATCGACAGCTTTGGAAATCCAGGGAGGCCATTCTGCCCTGTCGTGTAAGGTCACTCGGAATTGTAATTGACTTGGTGGTAGTGGTATTTGTTTTTAGTCTACCTTTCTCAATGCAAGGGTCCTGGTGGCAGTGAGTTACACACTGGGCTGATAATTGCAAAGACTGCAGTTTTAAGTCAGCATCCCCTCATGAGAAAGAGGTGAGACTTACTACTCCATGGCGATTTAGTCTCAGAAACCGATAGAGCAGTTCTGCTTTATCTTTCACTCTAGAGAGGTTTATAGAGTACACAATGTTTCTTTAGGATATGAGATTATTTGAATTTCAAGTAAGAGGTATTTGATTTAACTACTATTCCATCAAGCTCACTTGCTATGAGTTATAATGGATCCCGTTGCAGTGAGATGGGTTGGTTTTATGAAATGTACTGCAGAAAGCTCTCCAGAGTTGTTGGCAGTCTGCACAGATGGAATGTTAGTCATGTTCCTGAGCAGGCTTGTTGCGTTTTACTCCTTGTCATCACAGGTCCGGTGTTTCGAGAACTCTCTTTGAAGAGTAGGACTTTTTTGACATCCACCACCCATCATACACTGCCATCCACAGGCTCTGATTTATGTGGTAATTTAATGTGGCCATTGAGGGCAGAGGGTTGGATTATTGAAGAACAACTTTGAATCACCTCAAGGACCCTAATTGTTATCTATGTATTGCTATGGAAAAACAAGTTTAGTCAGCTTTGAGGAACTTTTCATTTGAGACAGCATGAACATTGAGCATTTAGTGAACATCTGGGGTGAGAAAGAGTATCGTTTACAAATGACCTGCTTATTTGTAGTTTTGGAGTGTGGTTTACTCTCTTAATCCTGCTTCAGTGGAATGTTTTCCTGATGTATTCTATTCATTTGGATCTAGTTTCCAAATTGAATTAGAAAAAGAAAATGCATATCATCTTATACAAGGAAACTAGAATATGTCCTGAGAATTACTATTTTCACTATGGTAGTGTGAGAAAAGATAGTGTAATTCTTTCCAACATCTGAATTCCATGCAGTTGTGGAAGTGGTATAAAATATTGAATATTAGATTGAAATATTTTTTCTTTTAGTTTACATATTTAATATACACATCAGCTGCAAATGGGGAACCTTAAATATTTTTGGTTTAAAATAAAAATATGATCTATCTATATATATATATATATATACCACTTTGTAAACTCTATGTCTTTGGTAAATAAGTCTTTTTACCTTGAGAAATTTAATTAGCATAGTAGTTTACAACAAAGAAAAATGAACAGAGGTAGTTTATAGATCATATTTAATGAGCTTGCTAGGATATTACCTAAATCAAGCAGCTAACTCTTATTCTAGATAAAAATAATCTCACTTCCTGAAGACACAATATGTGTTAAATAAGTTGCTATGCTTTAGTTTGAATTCAGGAAAGATAATTTTTCATGAACTATTCTTTTACTTGAGGGGGGGTTAGAATATTATAGCTTATTGCATATCTCTGAAAAATAGCAAAACATTAAAGCCATTTTATTGTTTCCAGAATCCTTCTTTGGTAATTGAGGCTCTGAACAATAGAACTCAGCTTTTACTGCTAGTGTGTGGGAGTTATTCTTTGGTTCGAAGCAGAATATAGACAGATAACCTTTGCTTGAGAAAGAATTTGAATGTTTTCCTCAAGACTGTTGGTGCAGGCAGTGACTACTGAGGGGCACTCCCTGCAAATGTTAAAGTGCTTTGTGTTCAGCTTATAAGCCCCCAAGTGGTGCGATGGTCAATAAACTTGGCTGCTAGAAAAGTTGAAGGTTCAAGTCCACCTATTGGTGCCTGGGAAGAAAGGCAGTATATTTCCCCAAACTCAGAAATTGAAAATGTTCTGAAGCACCAGCCCACTCTGTACATACAGGGTCCTCTAGAGATGCAGCTGGTTCCTTTGCAACTCTTTTTAGTGGAAGGATGAGATTTTAAACAGGTACACCCTAATACAACTTGTGGCTCCAGTACTTCTGACCTTTTCGATTTTACCTTTTAGTTCTCAGACAGATCCTTTACCTTTTCAGTGCCTCATTTTCCTCCCTTGTAAGCATGGTCCTTGAAATCCCAAATCCACAGTGTTATGTTAGGCTACTGTAACATTGAGGAAATGGGGTGAAGGTCACATCTGACCTCCACCAGGTCCCTTGACCAATCTCTACAAGGTATGGGTCTTCTGAAGAACACAACACCAGGATCAAAGGAAATTTAATAACCATCTGTGATGTGCAAATGACGTAACTTTGTTTCCTGTTAGGGAGGAAGCCTTGAGGCACTTGCTGATGATCAAAAATTGTACCTTTCAGTATGGCTTATGACTCGATGGAAATAAAACCAAAATCCTCATAATGGCATCACGATTCATGGAAAAAAAGATTGAGGTTCTCAAGGATTTTGTCTTGCGTGGACCCACAATCAATGCTCATGGAGTCAAGAGATCAAAAGATCCACTCCATTGGGCAAGTCTGTTGCACAGACCTCGATAAAGTATGGAAGCACAAGGATTTTACTTTGAGGACTACGGTGGGACTGATCCAAGCCAGGGCATTTTCAATTGCTTCCTCCTCTGCATGTGTGAGGAAGCCTGAAGGAGAAGTGATGCATTTGAATTGTGGTGCTAGAGAAGAATATTGAAAGTACCGTGATCTGCCAAAAGGACAAACCAATCTGGCTTGGAAGAAGTGTGGTCTGAGTGTTAGTTAGAGGCAAGGAAGGCGCGACTTCATCTTTGGATGTGTTGTCAGGAGAGTCCAGTCTCTGGAGAAGGACATCATGCTTTGGAAAGTAGTTACTGTTCTTGAAACAATAAAAATCTTGAAAAATAAATAATTTTTATGTGAATAGGTATTTTAGTACAATGGGCCAAACCCTTTCCCCATATGCTAGATATCAGGTAGGTTGACAGTCCACTGTAAGAATTAAAAACAGTACTTTGAATACACTAGTAGATACTGAAAGACTCTATTCAGAGGAACTTTTTGTCCATGATATAGCTTTCTTGTGTTTGTTTCTGTTGACCAGATCAGATGATGGTAGATGAATATACAAATGTTCTGTATCCCTTATGGTATATGCTATTAACCTTTCTCTTTGTCAGTTTGCATCTATTTGAAGACTTTTAGTCTCATTCCTGAATGTTAGCACCATCCATGTTACTTGAAATAAACAAAAGCAAAACAGATTTCGCCTCAAATGAAAAAAGATTTAATTCACATTCTCCCACCATTCATAGCCACCAGTGCAAAGTTTTAAACGCCATTGTCACTTAGAAAGCTCTTCTAATTGGAGTATTTTGGGGGAGGTGGGATACAGGGGGATTCTTCCCTTGAATCAGAAGTAATCTGAGCCTTGAATTCTGTTTTCATGAATTGTTCTTAAATAGTGTTGCAATATATTTGCCCAGAGTAAAATGTTCTCCGTAGGCATTTTGTTTACCATACTTACTAGTGTTTTGAAAAACAGGAATTTTGTTGCTGTTATTCAAAAATCAGCACATTCCACACAATAGTCTTGATTTCTTATTTTCATTAAATATTAGATCCAGTAAAGCTGTACCTACACGTCTCTCTAAGTATTCTATGTCTTTCTAGAGCAGAATTACCAATGCCCTCATTAGTTTATTAAAGGTCCCCTTGGGCCTTCACTTATTTGCATTACTCGCCTGACTTTCGAAGTAAGCATTTGACTTTGTGAACCTTGGCCTAAAATAACTGAAGTGTAGTCAGTTTGGGGAGCTCTAATACACATAGATATATAATTTATGACTTTCTTCTGATAACTAACTGACCCCAATTAGTTCATGTGATCTTTCTAAAACTCAGAGATTAAAACCCTTCCAGTAGTTCCCTCCTTGGATCTTTGCTTTACTTTTGATGACCTTAGCTTTTCTCTGGAGAATTTTATCATTGGACAGTCCCCAGGGCTCAACAGAAGCTCAGCCAGCTTTCTCTTGCCACTGAAGCTTTGCACCTTAAGTTGTGAACTGGTTTATCCCTAGCCGCCCTCCTCTTTCAGCTGGAACCCTCTCAAAGGCTGCCCACTCACTTCACTCTGAGCTCCTCTGCTGGTACTACTTCTTGCTGCACTCCAACCCAGCCCAGCCTGGGATCCATACACCGAGTCAATAGTTATTAACATCTTGGTTTTATCTGCATGGCATGTCATCAATTTCCCATAGTGTTGAACTTTTGGTAGTTTACATGCGGGTAGCATTCAGTTTTAGTGGAGCAATGGCAGATTTTTTTCCTTCCTCCATAAGTACTTTAGGTGAAACCTTTATCACAAGAAACTTTATTGGATTACACTGTCTTTATCTTCCAAATTTTCTTTCTTACTGTACTTTCTCCTTAGGGTGAAAAAAAAAACACATTTGGAGCAATTAGAGGGATCCCAGGCAATAATAATAAAATCAGTGAAATTTTATAATGCTTATTTCATTTTTAATTTAACATGGCATTTTAGATAATTTTGAACTACATTTTATTTCTTATATGTAATGGCATTGTTAATGTTAGAACTTAACAACTTTCTAAGTATAGTGTCCAGCAGGGCACTAGCATTTTTGACTATGCAATAGAACAAACCTTTTATTCTAATGCTTAGTGCTTACTAAAAATAAACATGTTAGTAATCTGACACAATATGAAAATATATTTGTGAGAAATTATCCACATATTGTGCCAATGTTACTAATCTTAAATAGAGACTTCCCATGTTGTTTCTAATAAGTTTTTAATTTTAATGTTCTCCAAAAGTGATTTTATGTTGACTTCAGATCTGATGTAACTATGGAGATATTTTCTATTCACCAGTGTGACATAGTTTAATAAACTCACGGCCTTATATCTCAGATGACCCTGTTTTCTCCATGGTTATTCTCACTAGTTTCTCATCTCAAATCACATGAAAACCGCCAACCCCTAAACCAAAGAAAAAAACAAACAGAACCCCAAACCTGCTTCCATAGAATCTGTCTGGACTCATTGAAAGTCACTGTCATCTAGTCAGGGCTGACTCATAGCGACCCCTCTGGGCTTCTGAGAGTGTACCTCTTTACAGGAATGGTAAACCCAGCCTGCTTTGGATAGCTGCTGGTGTGGAACGCAGGCCAACTAATAAGCACTACACTATACTACCGGAGTCCATATCCCGACTTCTAGTGAGCAAATACAGGCCAGTCTTTACAAGGAGCCCCTGAGGGGAGTGGCTGCTTGTTGGAGTGCTATCCACAAGGTCAGTAATTGGAAAGCACCAGCTGCTTTGTCTTAGAAAGAAGAAACATTCTAATCCTATAATGGCTTGCAGCCTCAGAAACCTGCCCTCCTTGCCTGTCCTCTAGGGTAAATCATAAGCTACTTGATGACAATGAGTTTGCTTTCTTTTTAATATTTACAAGAGCAAGTTGCCTCAACTCTTCGGGTGCCTACCCAACAGCACCTTCAAGGTTCCTGTGAAATCTCAAACTATTTAAATTATATGAATGACATTAGTTAGGATGCCTTCTCATCTGCTCTAGTAATTTATAGCTTATGGGACTCATATGCCTAGTCTGAATTTTTATGAGGCTATTCAGAATTCTTTTCATTGGGATATTTCTGTCAGTCCAATGTGCACATAATCTGTACACAGGTGTTTGTGCACACACTCACCCAAATACCCAGACTCACTTCCAGCTTGTTTTCACTTGTTGTTGGGTGATGCTTACCTTTTGGATGTACCTCCAGCTCTGCTTTCTTTTGAATGCATCGCTATGAAAAACATTCTGTAGGTTGGCTTAGAATAGAGAGGGCCATCCTTTACACTCCTAAAAGATCCCTTGTTAGAGGTGATGATTGCTAGGAGTCTGATAAATTATTTCTTCTTACTGGGCTCAATCTAGTTCTCTGTCTCTTGTTTATTAATGTCACAGTTTTCACAGATAGGAGAAGTGTTCCTAGGTATGTTAGCCAGGTAGACTAGAGAAACAAATTTATGGACACTCATATGTGTATGAGAAAGAGCTTTATATATAAGAGCAATTGAATATTGAGAAAATATCCCAGTGCAGCTCAGAATCAAGGTCATAAGTTCGATATTAGCCCATATGCCTGATAACAATCTTTAGACTCCTCTTCAGATTCATGAAACACATGCAATGATGCTGAGTGCAGGAAGACCGCAGGCCAGTGGGTGGGAAGTCTTGTGGGTCCAGTGGTAGACACAGCACTGGTGTGAGTCCCCATGTGGCTCTGGCTCTATCAGCATCATTCCATCAGACTTGTTGTCAGTAATGTCTCTCAGGGTGTGAGCTTGTGTCTGCCTCCAGTGAGCTGTATATCTCCTTAGAGCCTCCAAATGAAGTCATCAAGCTGCAACCTGATTGACAGGCTAAACTCCACTCCTTCACATTTCAGTCTCAAATTGACAACAGATTATGTAACTACCACAGTAGGTAGGCCTTCAGATAATTTCTTTTCTTTTTTTTTTTTTTTTTGGCATCACTGCTCTCCGGTGGTGGGAGTAGGAGGCCCAGCCCCACTGCTGGAATTGAACCTCCGTCCCAGTGGGCCGCAGTCCCGTGTACAACCACTACGCCACCGGGGCTCAGCCCCAGATAATTTCTTATAGTCAGGAATGTGGTATTTACATAATTTCATGTCAACTTGATATATTACAGTGTAGGGGTGGAGTCTAGCCTGCCAATCCGGTCACAGCCTGATGGTGCCTCCTGGTGGGCTGGAGAGCCCCGAGACCCTCTCTGTCCCTGTGCCTTCATCTTTCACAGCCATATGGAGACCTGTGTGATCCCTGTGCTGCAGCCACTGCCATTGGATCCACATGGCTCTGCACAGTCTGTGACCTTCCTGCATTCTGTGGCATTACATGTGGCTGCAAGATGCTGAAGGAGCTTACAGACTGGTATTGGACTTAGAGACTTGAGGTGGGCTTGGCTGCAATGTTTTATTGATGTACAGTTACTTCTTGATAGAAAGCTCTTTATTATATATATCTGAGTGTCTCTGGATTTGTTTCTCTAGTCATCCCACCCTAGAACAGGGAATGAACCCTGGATGATATAACACCGTTAGCTATAAGAAAAAAAAAAACAAAAAAACAGGATGATACAACACCTTTAGATATAAGATAAAACTTCAAGAGAAATCTTACCCTTACGTCAAATGGCTGGTTTTACATCCTTATAAGATGCTTCCAAGTAATCTGTAAGAATATCAGTCAGCAGAAAGAAAGAGGTGGGACCTTTTTCTTCTCTAAAGCATATAATTTCCAGTGGGGTAGGATTGCTGCACAATAAATGAAATACTCCAGGATCCATTTTCTTGCTGAAATTTACTAATTCTGTCTCTCAAACTACTTTAACAATTTAAGAGACTGACTAGGCTAGCCCCCATTCTTTACGAGATATATTATATCTCAGGTTTTGATAGTGTGACATGATTCAGATAGAGAATGACTGCTGCTAGAGATTATATTAGCATAACAAATACTTCATAATTTGGCATATAATAAGTAAGCATTTCATGTTCCAAATAGAAAATGTTTCTAGTATGGCCAAATGGTCAGCGAGCAAAGCAGCAACATATCATGCCTTATTTTAAAAATCCCTGTTGTAAAAAAAAAAAAAATCCCTGTTGTTTCTTCTGAAGACAGATGTTACTTACTTGTGGTAAAAAGAATAAAGGCGACTCTTTTGGTAACATTATTCTTTCACCTTTAGATATTTTGGTCACAAAAAAGACTACAGAAAGGCATTTTTTTATATAACTGAAAACAAAAATTAAAACAAACAAAAATCTTAAGGTCTTTTATTCTTCCATTGCTTAATGAAACACAGCATAGTAAAAGTACCACATTATCTAATAAATATCAGTAAAAGAATATAAAAATCTAGCTTGTTTTTAAACTTTTGAGTCTTATGAAAAGTAATTGTATGCCAAATTCTAACCTTAATTAGTTAAAGAATGCTTAAAAATTATTTCTAGTTCCTTTTTGAAATATGTTTCTGCTCGTGGTCCCCAGATTGGCTCATTTTGGTCCTTAGTAGGCTTCCAGAAATAATTAATACGTATGCCAGAATGCTAGGGTCATGGCTAACGGTCAGAGGTTTGAAATCACCCAGTGGTGTCCCAGTGATGCATTGGAAGGCATGCGCGGTGATCGTCTTCCCTTAAGACTGCAGGCAAGAAAACCCTACAGAGCGCTCCGGCTCCCTCACTTTGACTCGTAGTGACCCTGGACAGAGTAGAACTGCCTCTGTAGGGTTTTCGAGGCATTAACTTTCTATGGGAGTAGAAACCTTGTCTTTCTCCAGTGGATTGTCTTGTGGATTCCAGCTACGGACCTTGTGATTAGCAGCCAGAAGCCAAGCCGCTACACCACCAAGGCTCTTCCTGTGAAGCTCAGTTGTACTCTAGGAAATAGAGAGTCTCGGGAGTTGGACAGTACCTTAGTCATGTGCTATGTGCGCTGCAACCCCTGGTGGTGTAGCATGTAGAGTGGTCATCAAACATGCCCCGTGCTGGCCCGGGCTCCTGCCAGGGAAGAGGCTTGTCCAGCATCCCCAGCAAGCTCGTTTGTGTGCTACGAATGGCTCAACAGGTGAAGAAGAGCTGAGGCAAAAAGAGCACAGGCAATTTGTGTGAATGAGTTGTGCTTTGTAGCAGCTTGGATCTTTACCACGCCAGAAAATGTGCTTCCTGCTGTTCTCTCACAGTATTAAAAATACTGCGAAGTATTGTTGAGAGGGGGTTGTCTTTTGTTTTCTTTTATCCTCTGGAGTGGGAGCGGTGAAAAACAGATTCATTTATTGTTTTGTTGAAATGGAATGACTGCAATTCCACAAACAAATTGGACTTCAGTTAGGACTGCTTTGTCATAAATAATCTTGGGAGAGATTGGATTCTCTCCTCGCCGATATGCTTCAGCTGTACGTAAAAATCAGAGTCTAAAAGGGACTGATTTATTGCCGAGTGGAGTGAACACTGAGCAGCACAGACCTGTCCTTGTCCTGCCCCCTTGGTGCTGTCTCCCTTTGCCTAAAGCTCATTCCGCAGAAGTTTATGGGGAAACCAGCAATCTATACTATGAATTATTATGCTCATTTAGCCTCTATTTTTTTTTAAATCAGTTCTCTGATGCACAATCCCTTAGGTGAATAATTCCAGAATCTGGAAAGAAGCCTGTCTCATAGGTTGGTTAAAGACATTTTTCATGGTTAGATCAAGTGAATCATATTTTTCACATATAATATTGGAATATTTTACATTTAACAGCATGTTTTTGTTAGAGGGTGCAAATACCTATGCCAGATCCACAAACGCCCCAGTAGTCTCTAGTATTTCCCACTCAGAATGACCCTGTAAGACAAGGCATACATGCCCCAGGAGGTCCCAAGGTAGAAATGCCCCAGAAGAAAGCAGGCTGCTGCCTTGTGATCTCTCCTAGTGGCATAAGCCTGGGTTCAAACTTCTGACCTTTGGCATCTAAGTGTTTAATCATACTGCTATCAGAGCTCCCTAAATATCCTAGCAATATCTGCAAGTAGTTCTTTTCATTGACTCTAAAAGTCTTGTATGTGCACGTGACTTTCACCATTGAAATATATTTTTCTTTTTAAAAAATTTTTTTATTTTATTTATTATTTATTTATTTTTTGGGCATCACTGCTCTCCAGTGGTGGGATTAGGAGGCCCAGCCCCACTGCTGGAATTGAACCTCCGTCCCAGTGGGCCGCAGTCCTGCGCACAACCACTACGCCACCAGGGCTCAGCCCAAAATATATTTATTTCATTTTGTTTTCAGCAATTCAGTTTCTTATAAATCATGTGGGGACATAGAACATCTCCTGTTCTGTGTTCATTGAGCTAAGGCTTGATGGCCATGGGTATACTTTGTAAAGACAGCTGCTTTCATCTGAAGAAGAGAAATCCTAATTCTGGATGAGTTCACCTGAGGACACATCAACTTGAACTTTCCTGGGAAGAACCAACCATCAAGTTGCTGAAACAAAACATAAACAAACCCACACATACCAAGCAAAGAAACAAATGGGAAAACCCCAAACTCACTGCTACCGAGTCTTGTATTTACAGCCTCAGAAACCCCAGGGCCAGTTCAACCCTGTAGGATAAGGTCCCCATGAGGTTAAAATTGTCCCCTTTTTCTAGTTCTTCAGTGACATAAATAGAAAGCTCGAGGCAAAACTTGCACTTGTCTCTTGGTACTTAATTTCGAACATGCCATGTTTGACCCATAGTGACCCCATGGTAACAGCCTAGACCTGCTCTGTAGGTTTTCCAAAATGTAATCTTTGTGGCAGTGAATCCCCATGTTCCTCCCCCACTGTCACAGGGTGGGTTCTAATTGCCAAATCTCCAACAGTTATTCACATAGCCAGAGTGCCACGACAAATGGCATTTGGCCTCCTTGATTCAAGGAATTCTGCTGTGGTCAATTTACAGATAAGGATTTAGTTTATGCATACATAATTTTGTGCTTGCCCTTTAAACATTGGTTTTATTTTATTTTTTTATTTTTACTTTTTTTGTGGCATCACTGTCCTGGTGGGAGTAGGAAGCCCAGCCTTGCTCCTGGAGAGGTGCTGCTGGATTTGAACCGTCAGCCCTGTAGGCTACAGTCCTGCACACAACCACCACACCACCAGGGCTCAGCCCATTTATTTTATTTAATAGATACTTTGCACATATTTAAATTTCCTTTTAAGGTAAATATCTATAAATCTGCAGATTATTATCTATATTATCTCTGTGGGTATTATATAATTTGAATCAATAATTAGACATGATGGTAAAATAGAGAAGATAATATTAAAATATATTTGATTTTTGTTCAAAATGTAGCAATTGCAAGTAACATTTAAATGACTTGCCCCAAATCATAGAAGTCAATCAGTTGTAGAATCAGCATTCTTGTACATATAGCTCCAAAGCTTATGTGGACTCATCTTTACCTACATCCCTGTTTTTTTTGTCAGATGGACACAATTTTATTGATAATATTTAAAAACGATTTCATGCTGACAGATTTTGAAAATAATGAAGGTGTGAGTAAGGACTGTATTCTCTCATTATCCTTATTCAATCTCTGTGCTGCACAAATCATCAGAGAAGCTGGCATATATGAAGAAGAACATGGCATCAGGAGTGGAGGAGGACTTATTAACACCCTGCAATATGCAGATGATACAACCTTGCTTGCTGAAAGTCAGGAAGACTTGAAGTACTTGCTGATGTCGATTTAGGATTGCAGCCTGCAGTATGGATGACAGCTCAATATAAAGAAGACCCAAAACCTCACACCTGGACCAACAGGTAGCATCATGATCAAGGGAGAAAAGGTGGAAGTTGTCCACAATTTTGTCTGGCTTGGGTCCACAGTCAGTTCTCATGGAAGCAGCAGAGAGATCATAAGATGTGTTGTGTGAGGCAAGCCTGCTGCACAGTACCTCTTCAGAGTCATTGCAAAGCAAGTGTGTTACTGCTGTGCAGAGGGTCTCCGTGGTCATGAATAGACTGTATGGCATCTAGCAATATAACTTACCTATCAAAATCTAGATTCTGTTACCTTCAAGCTGCACAAATATGCATGTGGTCCTCAACGTGAGTGTTTTCTCCGTGTTTGGTAGGTTATTTCATTACTATCAGTATAATAGTAATGTGTGTCTTTCAGGTTCCCCTTTGAAAGCCTTCTGTGTATATTGCACCTCAGGCTGAGTCAGATGGCCTGACTCGATCTAACGTCTACTGTGATGTTAATAAACTGCACAGTGTGGCCGATTTAAGTGTGGTGGTTGACATGAGGATGATCACGTTTAATTTTTCTGACCATAGACTCAGCTTCAGAGAGAAATTTAGCAAAGGTAATTGGAAAGACTACCAATATAACTTAGGTCGATAGCCTATACCTATGAGTACCAGTCTTTATAACAGACCTGACAGCAATACAAACCTGTTAAAAGAAAATGGAACTGTCCCTGACATGAAATAATGGGATTCTCATGGATACAACACATTGTACAGTTTTTCCTTTTAATTACCATATCAGAACAAAACCTTTTTTTCTGTTTTTGCAGCTGGTCGTCCTTCATTTTCATGTGCCTTGACTAAATCTCACACCTAGGGAATTTGAAACATGACAGACAACAGGTGTGAATCTCTATCTTGTAATTGACTACAGCTTCTGTCCTTTAAGAATTGGCTATGTTGTAAATACCTGTAAAACTAATAAAGACAGCATCTTTACACCTCATGTGTAAAATGCTTTCCAAGCCATGGGTAAATTATATATCGGAATCAAATTGCAAAGTTAAATAAGTCAAGTTATTAAATTACTCTTGCTAGAAGAATAGATTTTAAGGAATGATGATCAGCCATTTATTATGGCCTCACGTGACATTGATTTTTGACGAGAAGAAATGGAAACATAGTTGTGCCTGTTTTTCCTTAAGGAAATATTCTATATTGTTGATGCACTTTCTTTCCTTAAAAGTCACTACCAAAGCAATTCAAATTGAATTTTGATTGTACTAAGAAGAACATCTATTCATTGTCAAAATCAGAACAGTTATTATTGGGAAAATCAGATGGGGATCCCCATGTAGTATCTTAGTGTCAATTTCTCCCACTCTGCTTCTAAAGACAATATGCATTCTTACAAACAAGAGGTTTTTGTTTTGTTGTGTTGTGCCTTTGCTTTTTTTTTTTCCAAAAAAATTGGATTGCTGAACTTACACAGCATCACTTAATTACATTTAGTAAGCACATGTAGGCTAACTCATTGTGTAGATTAAATAGACTATTGAAACAAATCAGTTGATTTAGCTCTTTTTTTTCCCTCCAACGTTTTCTTCAGTGATTACTGTTCTCCTCCATTGCCAAATTGATGTGACTTGGCAATGAAAAATAAGCAGTTGAGACTGTGGGGAAGAATTACATTTCTGGCTTTCTCAGAGTATCCTTAAAGATAGAGAGATATAAAAGAATTGGCCATAGGAGGTTGGTGTTCTGTAGCATGAATTTGTACCTGTCTATTCCAGTCAGGCCCAAACCAAAGTAAATGTACTGTCATCCATTCATCCTGTCTCATAGCGACTCTATATAGGGTCTTTCAGACTGTAGATCTTATGGGACAGTAGGCCTATCTTTCTCCCAAGGAGTGACTGGTGGATTGGGGCAACTTGTCTTGTGGTTATCAACCCAATGCTTACCTTTGCCTTTAGAGGGGTGTTATTTTTGGTGTCTGGATTTTGAAAAATTTTGTAGATTTATCTGAGGAGTTTATTATAATTCTTCCCACTTTACCTGTGTCTTGTCATTAAGTATTGGACATTAGACTAGATCATATGGTGTGAAAGTGAACAGTACAATATGGTACAGTGGCTATATAGTTAAATTAAGCCTCTTTGACTTTCGCATTTAAAAGGTGCTGGATTTTGAGATCTGATTATACCGACTGTGATGCATTTAAAAGTATATTTGTGGCAAGACAATAATTGAGTGGATATTACAGTAGAAAACGTTTTGAAGTAGGAGGCCTCAAAAAGTGTCAAAAAATTGCATTACTTTTTAATTGCATTTTCCCCAAGAAATTTCCGAATGGTCCTCTTCGATAGTACTTACTCATAGCTGTTCCTTGTACAACAAATTGGCTATAGGACAATACTGAGTTTAGCATGCATTTGAATGGGTAATTCAGGGTCTATTGACAGAGACTGTGAAGAATTTTGTATGTGTAGATAAGAAAGGTATTCCATTAGAACAAAAAAGAAATGGCCCAGTCACATTAGAGAAGACATAAGGAAAAGTCGGATACATCTTCTTCAGCAGGTAAAGAATGCTTTGATCTCTACTTCCCCTCCCCCTTAAAAGTGAGCATTATTACAGTCATGGTGAGTTGTTCTGGTCAGGGCCCCTGGAGTCACTTTTTGACTCTTAACAACCCCACGCAGTAGCATCCAACCCTTGTAGGGTTAATGATGGGAGGAGACCCCCAGGTCTTCTTTCTGTGGAGCCATGGGGTGGATTCAGACAATGCTTAATTAAAGACCACCATGCCATAACCACAGCACATCTATCGTAAAACTCAAAAACCCGGGCAAGGCCAACTGACAGTGACCTAGCACTCTGGGTAGAACCACCTTGTGGGTTTCCAAGACTAACTCTTCCCAGGAGTAGACAGGCTCATCTTTCTCCTGAAACTCTAGTCTGACTTAAGAAGGATGATGACATATGGAGCACAATGATTCTCAAAGACTCTTATTATGGCAATATTACAGATATGAAAATTCAGCGTAAGGGTCAAGGTCAGGAGACGCTCCCCGTAGGCATAGTGGTTACATGGTGGCTGCTAACCTCCAACCGCAGTTGGAAACCACCAGCCAACCCTGCTTTAATATTCAATCAGCCCCCCTGCTTTAATATTCAACCAGCCTTGCTTATTTAATACTCAATAAGCCCTCCTGCTTTAATATTCAATAAGCCCTCCTGGTTTAACATTCAGAGCTGTTGAGTGCTTACACAGTATGAATCTCTGATATATAATAGGCAAGTCAACAAGTCGTAACACATTTGTTGTTAATTACTTTTATTGCATAAAGTCTGTGGTAGCACAGTGTTTCAATGACAAAAGACAGTTGTTATGCCAGGATTCCAGAGGTGAAAATAAAGTGTCAGTATTAAGTCAGTTCCAGGGTCACACTAGTTCACATTGACTTAGTGGTAGTGAGTTTGGTTCTTGGTTCCACTGAGTTAACTCGCATGTCCAATACAAAACAGATGGAAACTAGGGCTGCTTGAATGTGAATCTTTATATGGCGCATAGCTGCAACCCTGGTTGTCTGACTCCTTCCGCCTCTGACTCACTCATCTGTTTTCTCTCTGGCAGCAAAATTATAATTCATTGACTCTTGAGCTTTACGCACCTGAGGTTGGCTTGATCCCGTCCTAAGCAACATAATGGTCACCCTGGCAGGTACTGCTTGACATTCACGTGGCCTGACCCTCACACTGGAGAGCAGGGTATAAGACAATGCACCTCTTGGAGTTTATCTTCAGAAAGAATTTTGTTTGTGCGCAGAACAATCTCAAACATAAAAACATAATGAACTCTGATACATACTTTCATGTCCTTGATATGCTTTTAAAAAATTAATCCTTACACCCACTTCCTAGGACAGGTGTGGTGATCACCATTTTACTGATTGGAACACTAAAGCAGAAAAAGTATAAATGATTATTAAACATTGGATCTATATTGAGGAAATTTGCCTTTTCCCAAATTTTACAAACTAGATGATTGCTGTTACTGCACTATTCTCAGGCTAAAGCAGATAGATGTTAAAAGGGAGATATGTTCAAGTGAAATCTGTGAAGCAGGGTAGAAATCATCCTGATTTTTCTTTCTTTGCTTTGAGAAATAAATCATGTATAATCATGTGCCTATACAAGCCATAATTTCCACATTTGAAGCCATCTCACCATCTTCTTTATTTTAAATTACGTTTATTTCCTTTCTTTTTTATCTTTCCTAAATAGATAGTTATAAAAATTATATTGTGTCAACAAGATTATAGCCCAAATAAAAATTTCTTTAAAGGAACAAATTATATAATAACTCTTATTTGTTGAACACAAGACAACTAACGGCTGTGCCAGTGGTTCAAAGCTACCAGAGGTTCCCTGAATGAAAAGTGAGCCTACCAGTGCCCAAAAAGGTTTACAGTCTCAGAAATTGTAAGAAGCTCTTATTCTGCCTTACAAGGTTATTAGGAGCTAGATGGCTGGATGTTTCTGGTATTTATTTTACAGAACATTAAAGTAGAGCTGGATAATGTTGTGATGTATAAAATCTCACCAGAAAAGGCACTTTGAATTTTATGGAACACGTTTTATTAAATTGTACTTATTTGTTTAGTTTTTTAAAGCTCAGAATAGCATTATCTATTCCTTGCACCTTTTAACATGATCATATTTTTCAGGTTGTGGAAATATCAGTATTATGGAGTGTTTATACATTACATATATTCTATACATTTTATATTCTAAGGTCACTGTTTAATTGAATTAGAATATTTCAATCTAAATGGAGTTATGTGGATGGAATGCAGTTTTTGGTCTTAACTGACTAAAAAGACAAGATACAACATGTCAGATGATCCTTGTCATTGTGCCAGTCCATTGCCTTGAGAGGAGGTTCCTTGGTCCTTGAACAGGGAAAGAGAATGCGGGTGGAATCAGCAGTCTTTCTGATTTGACAAAACTGAGTTGAAGTCAGGGAAGTTAAGATGGTTAGCATATTCCCATCACGTGGAAGAGTTGCACTTGTGGGAGAATGCCAGGGATTTGTAAAAGATCTCCAGAGAACCCTCAGAGGAATACCAAGTTGCAATTTAGTGGGGATGAATGTAATGCAATGCAATATATGCCATGGTGGAGTTATGAGCAACATCCTTATGCGCTCCAATACAGCTTGATGAGCAAGACTAATAAGGTCTTAACTTTTCCAGAAGGGAATTCTAGGCATAGAGAACAGTGTTCAGATGTATTAATTCACAAGGTGTACACATTTGAATTGGTAGAGAGGAAAGTAAAGATAGCACAGTAAAATGCTTACATTTTTTTATATATAGAGATTAAATATGGAAGAATAAACCATGGGTTGAGTGACCTAAACAAATTTTAGCTTTTAGGAATAACCTAAAAACAATCTGCAATGTAGAAAGGAGTAATTGATCACTGAGGGTAAAAGCAGCTTATAGATTCAATTAGTAATTTTGTTGATTATTTTTCTTTTTTTAATGAGTCCAAGAATCTATAAATATCTAATATAAAAGGAAGGAAGGAAAACAGAGAAGGAACACATTGATTGGAAATAGAAAACTACAAAGTTGTTGTAGCTCACAAGGCCCAGCTTTACAGGACATATCTATCTGATGCCTATATTAGTTTCCACTAAGCTGGGTTTCATGCTCTTTGATCATTAAGTAGTTTTCCCTCTTTTAAAAGTTCTGTAAAAAAATAAGTCAATATGGTAAATAAATTGTGAAAAATATATGCATTTCTGTCGAGTTTATTGACTACATTTATTGATATTTTTGAATTCTTTAAATATGACTCTAGTTAATGCCATACAGACATAGCTATTTTTCTCTGACATTCATAAAAAGACTTATTGGTCCAAGTGTCATATATACATATATGTTACTTCTCTATATACTTAAAATTATGAAAATGTAGTTATAAAACTCGTGGATATGATTATTCCATTCTGTAGTTGTTGACCATGCCTGTTATTTCATGTGAAATATTGAACTTCCTGCATGAAAACAATTTTGTCTTGAAGAATATTTACTTTTGAAAATGTGTTTTCCTGTTTTCCATTTTGAATAGCCTCAAGAATTTAAATAGATTTCCTAGGTCACCCACTGAAATTTGGTGATATCCCATATATTAAACAAAAGATTATACTTCATAGTTGTATCATATGATAATTCTTGAAACCTATCTATATTTCCAAGGAAGGAAAGCATTTCATTTTCAGACGACTCAAAAAAGATTGATGTTGCAGTTAAGAGTAAAGACAAAACTGGTGCCATGTGGGATTGTGTTCTTTGGTTAGTTCTTTTTCTCTGATTATGAGGTCATGATCAAGCCCATCTGTGCTGATTCAAAGTGGTAGCAGGGATAGGGTGGTGTAAGAGATAACGATAATCTCAATAGTTACAGTTCGGTGTGTCAATATTTTGATAAGGATTATGGCAACATGTGTACAGATGTGCCGGGCACAATGGATAATGTATGGACTATGATAAGAACTGTAAGAGCCCCCAATAAAATAAAATTTAAAAATACAGCAAGAAAAGAAATGGGAGTGTGCATGCATATCCCACCATGGCGCGCCAAACCTTAAGAGCAATGTAACCACATGGAGTAACTCATAGACAGTGAGTCTGAGATAGTTAAAGTTTAATGTACCAGCCCGGCAAGTAAATGCATATGGGGTTAAGTGAAGGGCGGAGAGATAAATGACTCAGTGAGCCTTGCTTTTCTAGTTCTTGGCTCTCTTGTTTTCTGATGGTCAGGCCAGGATGCAGCGGCCTTAACCAGTTCTCTGCTTCAGCTGACAAGGCTCGCTTTCTGCAAGACATCCCAGAGGAAAAGTCACATGCATCCCTGGATGCTGGAGCAGCCTGGGGAGACCCCTGCCAGTGCTGAGATGCTTACATGCTCACTGATTCGGTGTTCCTCCTGCAGTCGGCATCACTGCGTGTGTCTTGTGAGATGGAGGAGGAGTTTGTGGATTGGTGTCAGACATATGGGTTAATTTTGAATTCTTGGTCTTGGGCAGCACTGTGTTGGGATGTTTTCTTGATGTGCACTTACCTTTTATATAAAACTCTCTCTTAAAAATATGAGTTTCTGTGAATTTGCTTCTCTAATGTACCCAGTCTAACACATTCTCTTTGGTCATTTGCAACATAGAGATGCATATTTTGCTTTGTTGACATTTATTCAACACATGAAGAATAGACTCATCTGATCATTGGGCACAGATTTCTTACCCCTGAACAGTGATAGGTTTTGGTATAGTGTAAATATGTTTGTGTTGTATATATGTGCATATGAATGTGTATTTATGTGCATACACAGGAGTGCAAAATATTTGCTTACTTAGTTGCTATTCTCTCAAGAATTGTTACATGTCTTCTTTCTTAAAGTGTTTTGGGAGAACCTATAGTGAATATTTACTACTTTGCCTCATTGTCTTTTAAAAAACGGGCCAGGTTCACTTTTTACTTTTCCTTTATTAAGTTATCTTTGAGCAAAATGAAAACCCATGGACTTCTCTAGGATTAATGTTCCAATCTGCTGAAGTGAAGCACAAGATATGCTTACGTAGAGGTTTTTGTATGTGCACAGGTGTGATTGTTTCAGGGAACAGTATGGTCTTTGATCTGATAAGTGACCTAGATATTTTAGTCTGAAGGAGCTTCTAGATGCATATTTTTCACTTGTAAATTGTGTCATTCTTGTTCACTGTATAAAACAGTAGCATACTTTCTTATGGCAGTCTAGTTGGCAATCATTTGTTAAGCCAATTCAGTAGGAATTTTGATGTCTGGTCCTGAATGTTGTCTTGTGATGTGAAATTCATGTTTTCCTCAAGGCATCTCAAAATTCACTCTTGCTTGGGTATGTCCTTCTTCTTCTTCTTTTTGAACCAGTTCTCAACTGTTAGCGTCTCAACTGTTAGCGAACACTAACTCTAATAAAGTAACTAAATAAAAAAAATTAAGAATAGTATCGTTTAAGCTAGGAGCCCCGGTCAGGAGTGAATTGCTAATGTGAAGATTAGTAGTTCCACCCTATCAGTCAAGTCTAGTGGAGAAAGCTGAGGTAATCTGTCGGCAAAGATTTACAGCCTTGTAAATCCAATAGGGTCATCATGCGTTAGAATGAACTTGATGGCTGTGGGTTTTAAAAATTGTGTGGTTGTTGGCCTAAACAAATGTTTACCACCGAATTGTCCTGAGTGAATCCACATATGATCCACAGTGCCATGCTCTGGTTTGTCATCACTTGTGCTGCAAGTGCCTTCAGCCTCAAGGTTGCTCTTAACTTCTCTGTGTTTCTCATCATCTTGCACATGCGAACTTTGGGTACATAGTTTCAGTTTGGGGTCACAGTTCACCTTTTCTTCATAATAAAATTTAACAGTCTTCGCTTCCCTTCCCTCCAATCTCAACTTAAATGGCTAGTTGGTTCACCTAATAAACTAGTCTAAAAATTAATTTTTTGAGTAGCCATAATGTTTTTCATATAATTAGTATTTTCATTGTCATAAACTAAAGGAACACTGTAACAGAATACTATCATCGATTGACTTACATTTCAAATACATGCCCACATACCCATTTCTTAACCTTTTAATAATTTGTAATTTTAAATATTATTTTGGATTAAGGGTATTATCATTAAAATTATATTTTATAATTCTAGTTGCTTTGTGAAGTGTCTCTTCTGAGATCTAGATTAAATTTTTTTTTCTGGTTGTCGTCTTCCCTTGTGCCTTTCAAACTCAGTCTGTTCAGAGTGACTCATATTACCCTTGTCTAATGGCCATAGTCCCACCAGTGATCGAATCTCCAAACCTCACATTCATCTTTGAAGTCTCTTGTTACCTCTTTCCTCCTATTTACTCCCTCAGCGAGTCCCACCTGGTTTTCACTAACTGCTTGTGGCAGTCATGTAATCATGTCAATTTCATAAGTAGGAGTGTAGAGATGCAGTCTGTCAATCTGGAGATAGCCAATGAGACCTCTGTGTGGGCATGGCTTTCTACTGAGAATTCTGGGAAATTTCACGGTATTTCCCATTGGAGGTGAGAGACTTACAGCTCAGTCCCTTGGAGATGCTCTACTGACAAGACAATGGCAGTATGCTGATAGCCCCTGAGCCCTGGAAACTGGAGGAGCCATGAGGAGACCCCTGCCAGTGCTGCTGAGATGCTTTTGTCACCACTGGATACACAAGACTCTGCACCCACGGGCCTGTGATTGTCCTGGTGTCATTGCATGCGGTTCATGAGTCTGAAGAGGACTTATGGATTGGTATCGGACATAGGGGCTAATGTTGGCCTTATAGACTTGGCTTGGACTGCATTGGGATGCTTTCTCAATGCTCCATTCCTCTTATATATAAACCTCTCCCTTATATACATGTGCATGTTTATGAATTTGTTTCTCTAGTCTACCTGGACTAACACACTGCTCTCCATTTTCAGTGAGAACCCCTACTCCAGGATTACTGTCCTCACCAATTAATCACCTTCCCCTCAACAACTCAGCTTCACTTAGCCTTTTGCAGCACAGCATCTAAATAGTAAAATGATCTTTTTAAAATTAAAATATTCTTCCTGCGAAAAGCATGTAGTGACTTCATTGATCTTAAGATGGAGACCACAGTGATTGATGTGGCCTAAATGGTACTATAAGACCTGCTCTTTTGTGCAGGTCAAACATGTGCCCACCCTTCAGGCTTCTGTCCATTTCTGACACCAACTGTCCCTCTACTTCTTTTTCCAGTTCACTAATTTGTTGCAACCATTACACAAAACCCATCGACAACACCATTAGGGGGCTTCATAGGAAAGTAAAAGGCTGCAATTCAAGTTCAGGAGCAACTTGATACAGTTCTTTGATCTGGACAATTTCTTGTTCTTTCCTACAGGCAGGTCTCTCCCTGTCCTTTGATGCCTTGACCTCTCAGGCCACGTTAGCCAGCCCAACTCTATTTATGAAGTTCTTAACTCCACCAATAGGTGCCCAGGGGGGCGACCTCACTGTGGCAGTAAGCCAGAATAAAGGAGCTCAGCCTTCTAGTTTTGGGGGATTGGCAGGCCCAGCTCTGTTGGCAAGTGCCAGTGCCACACTGGTCTCATAGAGTGTCCTGCCTGAAGGGGTTTAGATTTGTTTCTCTCTGTGTATGTCCAAACCCACCTTCTGGTGGTACCTGGAAGCATACCATTCTACAGCAAGCTGCCAGCCCAAGGGTGCTCGTGTATCTCGCCCCGGGGGCTTAGACTCCCCCATGCTGCCATCTGTGGGTTTCCTAGGTTTGATGCTGCTGGTTCTTTGGCATGCTTGCAGCTGCTCCTGGTTGCCTCACATGGACTCAGGTGTAAGTTTCCTCTTTGTAAATTATACCTAAGAACAGATTTACTTTAATCTATTCAGTTTGGGGTGCATTATTCTTGTTGAATCTGTAGATTAATGGTTTTATTTTTAAAAGTTTAAAAAAATTATCAACCATCTCCATGTAAAAATGATCCACCCTGTCTTTCCAGAGGTTTGTTTGGCCATTTTCTCTTTTATATGATTTAAACTCTATCTCCTGTCACATGGCATTTGAATATTTTTTTTGAATAATGTCTTTATTTCCATCTTTCAATTTACTCATTCACTTTTTTACCATACTAAAATTTTTATTTTAATTTCTACATTCATACAGTTTTAGTCAATTACTTTCTCATAATTTGAAGTCATCTCTTAATATTTTAAAGCACACACATATATGTATACATACATATATACATATATATGTGCGTATATATATATCAGAACCTTAAACCAAATTAGCTTCTCCTTGCCTCTGACAACATTAGGCTTTTCTGAGTTTTCAGCCTTAATCTGGGAGTCTCAGTCTAACCTTCCCTTTGCTCGCCCATGGTGGGATTCCCTCTCTGGATTGTTGTATAGGACATAGCAACTATTCCCAGCATACCGTTTTGTTCTTAGGATGGTTTTTCTCAGAAAAATGGTTTGGCTTGAATCTACGAATGTTTCTTTCTCTTTCCTTTTCTCTCAGCCCCATAGAGATATCTTTGTATATGTTGTAAGCCCATCAATGTGACCAAAGCTTAGTAACTATTAATGGATTTCCATGTGTGACCATTGAAGGTCTCCTCAAGGGGAGCCATCGTTATCTCAGGTGGACATCTTTTATAGTTCTTGCTTATTTCAGTTGATAGTACAACTTCATTGAATTTTACTTGAATACTTAGATGTTTCTTTGTGCATTTTCTATCATGGGACTTATGTACTTTCTGTTGCCTTTGTCTAGCATTACTCTTTGTGTAACTTGCATTTGTTCTTCAGACTTCAACTTAGAAATTCTTTTTCAAAGACTTTCTTGGTTCACTTTTCTTTGTAGTGTCAAGCCTAAGAGAGGTTTTTTGTTATAAATATTGCAAATTTGTGTTTCCTTTTTTCAAAAGCATAGCTCTATTTGTAATTAGACATTTGCTAGTGTGAGTGTTTCATTTATGTTTCTTTTTCACTCCATCAAATGGAAAGCTCCAGGAAAACGGGTTTTACAATATAATATCTTCATTGCTTGTCACAGAGCCTGGCAGCTGGATTGTGGCTAATAAATATTTGACGGAAAAATATTGGGAATGATTGAGTAAAATACTACTTCAACCTAAATATTTCAATGTAACAGAGCTATCACTATCCTACATGTATTTTCTTCCAATATATATGAGTAATTTAATTATTTCCCATTTTTTGAAAAACACTATTGTGAGAATTTGAGAATAAGTCAAAAAGTATTGCTACTAGTGTTCCAGTTCTTACTTTCACAAGTTTATTCCAGATAAAATGTATTTAAAATATGCTTCTTTAAACAGTGAATAGATGCAGTAAAGGTACTTTTTTTTAGTATACCTTCAAAAATCATCCAATTAAAAGATTGCCTCCCGGGAGAATCTGGTGGTGCTGTAAAAGGTTAGTTCAGCATAAAGTGATGACTCTTTTCTGGGATTTCAAAGGGATAATTTTGATAGCTTGTCTTAATGAACATAAAATAGTGATAGGAATTTATGACAAGTAAGTTTTAAGAAATTGGAAAAAGGGCCTTGTTGGGAATAAGGCCAGGAAAATGACACCAGAATCCCCCTCCCCCACCTTCACATAGCTATCACTGCTCTTTCTCAAACATCAGCAAGTGTCGTCCATTGAGCATGTCACTGGGAAGTACCCCCTATACCCTCTCCAGTCCGATCATGATCATGTACCTTCAGAAGTTTTGTTCCTCCAAATGGTTATTTTATTCCCAAAAGGAAACATGATTGAGCCCATCGAAGACATTACAACTTCCATAGGAGCCAAAGAACAAAGAAAAGATAGCATGATTTGAAAGTTAGCAGCTTGTCCAGAAGGTGGTTTTGACTCAATATAAAGCAAAGAGAATTTTTTTTCTGAGAAGGGTTAGAGATAGAAACATTGCCTTCAGAATAAAATAGACCTACATGGAGGATAGGTTAAGAAACAATAGCCTCCTCGTATTTGGAGATTTTTTTGTTTAATGAGGGTTTTTATGGCCTTCTATAAATTTGGAAGATAGCTACTTGGCCAGCTGATGGGAAGAGATCCAAATGTGTACCAATCCCAAAGAGAAGTCACCCAACAGAATTCCCCAACTATAGACCAGGAATCGTAAATACCACACGCAAGTCAAATAGTGCTGAAGATCATCCAAGAACCACTGCCGCAGTGCATTGACAGGGAGATGCCAGAGGGTCGCGCTGCGTTTACAAGACCAAATGGTACAAGGAATATTATTGCTGTCAACAGATAGTTCCTGCCTGAAAGCACAGAATATAAATAAGAAAGATGTTCACTTGTGTTTACTGACTATGCGTAGGCCGTCAACTCTAAGTGTCATAGCAAACTCTGTGTATCATAACAAACTCTTGATAGCTTTGAGAAGAATGAGAATTCAGACCACTTCATGTGGAATTTATACGTGAATCAAGAAGCAATTGTGCTCACAAAACAAGGGAATACAATAGTAATACTAAACCAACAAACAAGCCCAAATCACTGTCATGGAGTCAGTGCTGAGTCACAGCAACTCTATTGGGCAGGGCAGAAGTGTCTCTGCGAGTTTCGGAGAATGTAGTGCTTCATGGTCATGGAAAGCCTTGTCTCTGTGCTGGGAAAGGAATGCCACGTGGCTCAACATCAAGTGAGCTGTGTGTCAGGGAGGTGGTATTTTCTCAACATACTCATTCATATGTATGCTGAGCGAATGATCAGGGAAGCTGGGGTATGTGGGGAAGAATGCAGCATTTGGGGGATTAACAACGGCAATATGCAGACTGCAGAGAGGGCGAAGGACTTGAAGCATCTGCACCTGAAGATCAAGGAACGCAGCCTTCAGACTGAATTTCAACTCATTGTGAAGAAAATGAAAATTCTCACCTCTGGACCAATAAATACCATCATGATATAGAGAGAAACGATTGAAGTTATCCAGGATTTCATCTCGCTTGGATCTACAATCGGTGCTTATAGAAGTGGCAGTCAAGAGGTCAACCAACAACATTGCATTGGGTAAACATGCCGCACAAGACTTCTTTTAAGTTTTGAAAAGCAAGGATGTTACCTCGAGGACTAAGAGGCATCTGAGGTGCATAAGAAAGCAATGGTATTTTCAATATTTCAAACGCATGAGAGTTGGACAATGAATTAGGAAGAATAAAGAATTGATGCATTTGAATTATGGTGATGGCAAAGAATATTGAAAGGACCATGGACTATCAAGAGAACAAACCAATTGATCTTGGAAGAAATAGGGTGAGAATGCTCCTGAGATGCTCTGATGGCAAACCTTCATCTCATGTACTTTGACATGTTGTCAGGAGAGACCAATTCCTGAAGAATGACCTCATGCTTGGTAAAATATTTTATGAATTAGTGAAAAAAAACGAAGACACTTGACAAAAGAGATCAGCACCATGGTTGCAACACTGGGGCTCAAACATGAGAACAATTGTGCACGTGGTGCCGAATGGGCCAGTATTTCATTCTGTTGCACACAGGGTTGCTTTGACTCCAGGGTACCCATCAACATGAATTCATAGCAATGCTTCTGGACTTACCTTGTATGGGGATATGGGAATCTCATCATTTTTATGAGTAAATCAACCACATTGTCAGAGTCGACTTATAAATTGGAGTCAACTAAAAACTTCCTTTGATTTCTCTGCAGTTTTCCCTTTTAAATCTTTCCCATTTTTCAAACGTTTGTGTGTTTTTTGAGTGTGGAAAGTGTTGATGTTAGATTTGATACCAAATCTTTGTAGGAGCTTGTGAAGGAAAGGACTGAATTATTTAAAAGACATGGAGCTGCCCTTCACATTCACTAAATTGCTTGTGGATATGATGCCGAACACTCGCTGCCCCATTTTCATGATTAAAACAAATGCCCCAGGTATGCATTTATATTTTTGGGGCTGTCATAACAAATAAAGACCCTGTCACCCCTGCAGCTCATTATTGTTTGTTTTCTATTTGGTAAAGTCCTAAGAGATCATCTGTGGTTTTGGCTGGGAATTTATTAAAGCTTGCAAATCCCTGTTGTTCCATAATGCTCAAAATAAACCATGCTAGACCGTACCACACTGTCCTGGGCCTTTTTTTTTTCTTTCTGAATTACAGCGGAGTTGAGAAAAATGTATCACAGACGTCTTTATAAAAGCTTACATAATCTTCAGTTCTTTACACTTGGGCTTTTGGTGAATGTTTCTGTAATGTAACATTTCCCACATATTTAGACAAAATTTATCATCATTTTCTATGGTGAAGAAATAATGCTTCTAATTGAAGCTTATCAACACATTGCCTCTGAAATGCAAAAGCCTGCTGTGCACTAATGATATGGTGGGTTTTATCGTAAACAATCATTCATTTTCTCCTTTAGTCAAATGCCCTAGAAGTTCTTCACTGACTCTAATTTTGTTCGTGTAGAGGTCATTCCCCATAGAAAGTTCAGTACTTAAAGCATTGATTCATTTACAAAGTTGGGCGAAGAAGGTGGTTCACAATATTTTGAGCAGTGGTACTTTGGTACTTTTCTTATCAGAAACCCGTGATGATTTTGATCCTAAGAAAGAGCAGTTATCTTGGTTGTCAGATTGAGATTTTTTTTCACAAGAAATTGATAATATCACAACTGATGCACATTTGTCACTTATTAACCCAACAACTTCCTTCTCATGGTTTAGAGGTCCTTGGAGATTTTAGGGTTTCTTTTCAAAATAACATTCAGAAATTAGTAGATATTGCAATTAAAGGAATTATGAACTATTATTAATGTTTTAGGTGCATCACATTTCTGTGGAGAGAAGTTTTTTTTTGTAATAAGATTGATGGAGTGGACTATCCTAGGAGTTTGTAAACAGCTGTGACTTGTTTGCTAGCTGTCCAGATTTATGGTAAATCAGAGTTTAGAATTATATTAATAGTAGGAAATTAAAATATTAGCATGACTGCCCAGCCCTTGTTGGTTTCCTCTTTTGCCCGGCAATATTTACTCTTCATTCTTTGTCATTTTGGAAAGCTATTAGTTCTTTTACCTTTTTTTCTTATATTCTATTTATTTTTTTTTTTAAATAATGCACCCAACTTCCTTTTACCTGAGAAAGTTAAGGCCCTTCCTTAAATTTCTTTTCAAAGATTGCTATCCAAAAGAAGAGGAATTTTGTTGAATCAGATCTCATTTTTTCTGACTATAAGTATAAAATATATAAGCTTTCCACACATAGCTTATGGGGAAAAAGGGAAATCTCATATCACCAAACTCACCAGATGTATGGTTGTTTCTGGATTGAATTTTATGGCTCTCTGTTTATCCTGAAGTCCTTCCCCCCACCTCCCACCCCCACCTCCAGCATACCCTGGAGAAAGCTAACCTGTGGGATTAGGCTGATTTGGGCCACCTGATGCCAAGTGATATCAGTAGCTTCTATATTTATGGTTCTTCTGCTTGATGTTCAATGCTTTGCTGGGTTTTTCAAGCTATTTCCTTGGGCTCCATTGAATTTCACCTTTGCTTTTTCTTTTCGAGAAGGAAAAGCTATGTTTTAGAGTGTGATTTTTTTTTTAATGAAAGCCTTCTCTAATTCTTTTACTATTGATAGAAAGGCACCCGCCACAAACTATGTTGTGTTCCAACATACTTCCCAAGTCTTCCTGCTCCCACCTTCACAGCCTTGCTAGTGCATGACTCATACTTAGACTGTGCCATCTGATAGCTCTCTCTTTCTGTTGAGCTGAGAGGAAGAGAATGATTTTATGCCCCAGGAACTTTCTCTTGAACACGGAGATAAAAATATTTCAAAAGTACATAATCCCTAAATAAGGGGACTCCAGGTTAACCCATCTGCAGTCATTCCTAACATGGTTTCTGATAGATTTGTGTGTCCTGGAGCTAGGCTTCAAGGGGAAAAAACATTTCAGAAATCTCTACAGGCTGTCGAAGTCAAAATGTGTCATGTTGGACAGCAGAATAAGTATAACTAATGAGAAAACAGGCTAATTCTAGAAACCTTCAAATATCTTTTTAAGGTATTGGTTTGCTTGAAATGTTATAAATACCACACTGGATTCACTTTAAAATGGGCTAGCAAGTGATACATTTTTTTTCTTGCTGCAACTAGAATTATGTTTTTAAGACTGCTTTGTTGATCTCTTTATATGTAATAAGAGATACCTAGGCAGAAATGTATACCCTTCACATCAGATGGGAAAAGCGTTGGTGGTGTAGTGGGCTACATACTGGGCAGCTAACCACAAGGGCCAGCAGTTTGAAACCCCTGGGCATTCCAGGGAAGGACGATGTGGAAGGCTTACATATTTTATACTTATAGTCAGAAGAATGCGGTGGGACTCAATAAAACTCCTCTTATAGATAGCATCTTCGAACAGAAATTTAAGGAAGCATCTTAACTTTCTCAGGTAAAGGGAATTTGGGTGCATTATGTAAAAAAAAATCAATAGAATATAAGAACTAAAGGTAAAAGAACTAATCATGTTCAAAAAGATTTCCTCTCAAAAATCCGCAGCAGCAGTTCTACCCTGACCCCTGGGGTCCTGTGAGTCAGAATCACCTGACTGGCAGTGAGAGAGAAACAGCCCATGTGATCATAGCAGTTTTCTAAGAGCAGCTCGATTGAAGAGAATCGGTGCATTTGAATTGTGAGTTGGCAAAAAAATATTGAGTACCAGAGAATAGACAAAACTGTCATATGGAAGAATTACAGCCAAAATGCTCCTTAAAAGTGAGGAGGAAGTCCCCCAAACTTGGAGTGTCTTCACAGGAGAGACCAGTGTTGGGAGAACGCCAGTGCAAAGGATAGAAGACCCTCAGCAAGATGGGTCAGCACAGGGCTGTGGCACAGGGACTCAAGCATACCGATTGTGGGGGTGGCACCGCCGCAGGAAGTGTTTTCCTCCCTTGCACAGCTAGTCCTTTCAAACACGGTCCATGGGAGCTGGCGAAGGCAATTTTTGCATGTACATGATTTCATACAGAACAGAATTTCTCTCTCTTTCTCTTATTTACTTTTGGGTGCTTTAAAAATACTGCTCCTTATAGTCTAAGCCCAAAGGGAAAACAGGGAGGGAGACATTCTGTAATGTGCCCTATTTCCTTCTTTGCTTATTGTTTCTTTAGAAATGTGGCTGGATACAGACTTTGTGGTCTCTTAAACTATCGAAATAAACAAAAAGGCAAAGGCAATAAGCAGAAGTGATGGGATAATGCAGCGTAGTGTGAGGAACGCACATCAGTCTAAATACAGGACCGCAGATTCATTTATAAGTGAATAAGGGAACCTAGCCAGGAATGATGTGTGCAACCACTTAAGGTGAGCCGCTATTCTCTTATTTTCTCTCTCTTTTCTTACGTATTTAAAATTTTAAATACAAATTTTTCTGCAAGTCCATTCTTTATGTCCTCTCATCTTCTTTTTTTATTCTACTACCTTCCAACTGGATTATAAATGTATCAGTCACCTCACCCCTCTATGTACTAGCACTTCCCTTTTCCTCCTCGTAGGGTATTTCTTGGCCCACAACTTGCTCCTGTCTTCTTTCCTACGTGCTTCTCTCCACTGAAGAATGAATGCTGCAGTTGTTACGAACACAAAAGCAAGATGCAGAGCTAAAAGTGTCATGTTTTAGCAAAGTTAAAATTTCTTCCTGAATCTAATTCACAATCCTCCGTAATTATGTGGATGTGAAGTGACGTTGGGCATTAGGTCTGGCCTTTCCATACTAGTCAAAATGGATCATTCACCAGATGAACGGAGAGTGGCAATGCCATGCTCAAGCACCTGGGCAGCATTGTCAGCTGACCGAGGGTGAAGCTTCCCCAAAGTATGTCCCGAGATGAGAATTTGTTTGAAAAGAATTTATTAAGAAATTTATTGAGAATTTATTGAGAAATTATTAAGACATTTATTAAGAAATTAAGAGCCCCCAATAAAATCTATATTAAAAAAAGAAATTGAGGGAATTATGGAATGGGTGAAAAGAGCAAAAATTTAAAAAGAGGTGTTATTCTAGGCAATTTCAGAAGTGTAATCCTGTAGGGGAATTTTGGAATATTAATTATACCTTTTCCTGACACAAGTCAAACAAACTGGACTAATAACTCCACATCTGCCAGCTATTGCCAGCCTTCAGAACAGTGGTGGGAAGAAGGGTGATTCTCTTAAGCAGGCACATTGGCTCCCGTTGGTCTTCAGAGGGTGTCCAATGATATGGAAGCCCAGGAGAGGCAAAACAGCTATTATAGGATGTATTCGTGGCTGAGCCCTGGTGGCGTAATGGTTGAGTGCGGGACTGCGGTCCACAGGCTTGGTGGTTCAAATCCAGCAGCGGCTCTCCAAGAACAAGACTGGGTAGCTCCCACGACCACCAGAGGGCAGTGATTCCCGCCCCCCCCCCCAAATAAAAACAAAACCAACCAAACAAAAAGATGTAATCGTGTTGATAAGGGACCATACATACAGTTAAATAAGTGTCTTTCCTTTGCCATTAGACTCTTCTCCATTTTTTAGTTTAAAAAATTTGGATGGCGGTTTATAGGTTGTAATGTGTACTTTTAGTGATGTAATTTATGATCACTGCTGAATCATGATTAAATGCTTGAGAAACATTGGCCTAAGGCAAAACTTTCTCAAACTTTTTCATTTTAAGATGGAGTTTATACTTGTAGGAATTACTGCGACTCACAAGAACAATTTCTTTACGTGGGTTATAACGTGATATTTCCCTTAATAGAAATAAAAAAAATTGATAAAGTGTGGGAAGTAATTAATTTTTAAAACATAATGCTAACTTTATCATAGTCTAGGATAAATAATATATTCATTTATATAAAATAACAATAATCTCCAAGGAAAAATAGCAAGGAATGAGGTGTCCAGGTGTTTTTAAAGGAGTCCCAATGTCACAATGAAGCATGGTGACTCTGTGGTTAAAGTGCTCTGCTGCTAATCATAAGGCTGGCAGTTCTGTGTGAGAGAAAGGCGTTTCCGTAAAGGTGACCATCCTGGCTTCCCTGCACAGTAGTTCTATACTGCATAGCTGCTGTAAATCAGAATGGACTCCATGAGTTTTTGGTGGTTATATCTGATTTAATAGAAGACAGCCTAAATTGTTTTATTTGCTTTTATCTTTATGAACTCTGGTGTGATAGTAGTAAAAAGTATTGGGCTGGTCACAGCAAGGTCAGCAGTTTGAAACCACCAGGTACTCCATGGGAGAAAGGTGAGGCGTTTTACTGCCATACAGAGTTCCAGTTCCAGAATCCCACGGGCATTTCTGCCCTGTACCGTAGGCTTGCTATGAGTTGAAACCAGCTTGATGGCAGTGAGATCTTTGCACTTTTTGTATTTAATGTTTTGTGATATCATGTTTTGGTCGTATAAGGAAATGAATTAAATGTATTTCCAAAGGGAAACATTATTTTTTTTTTATTTTATTTTTTTTTTTGGTTTTTGGGGCATCACTGCTCTCCGGTGGTGGGAGTAGGAGGCCCAGCCCCACTGCTGGAATTGAACCTCCATCCCAGTGGGCCGCAGTCCCGCGCACAACCACTACGCCACCGGGGCTCAGCCCGGGAAACATTATTTTAAAAGTTTTTTTAAATAGTGGTAAATTACTTCTTTGATACTGCACCAAAACTCAACAAGTGATATTTTATTAAAGACTAGTCAAATGGAGAGCTTGAATCTATATCACTAAACTTTTTCTTTTCTATAATTTTTAAATCCATTGATCTATGCTATACTTTTAATGAATCTTGTATATAATAAGTATAATATTTTATCATAATGCATTTATTATTTGGAAAATATTGGCATAATGAGTTTGGTTGAGCTTTGAAATTTTGATGCAATTTATTATACAGAATTTTAAAATCATATTCATTATAAGCACCGAGTTGATTAAAAAATTCATATTGGAAAATTTTTCAGTACACAGTGGCAGAAATAAGTTTTCCAAGCTTTTAATTTTTGTTTTACACCTGTAATGCCAGCAAAATGGTTTTTTTTTTCTTTAAGTGACATTTCCTTTATTCATTTTTGAGAAAGTATCTTCCAAAAACTTTATTGAATAATTGGAATTTGTCGGTTGTTCCTTCAAGTGAAACTGGGGTTCCAGGAAAGGCAGTGGCCAGTGCCGTTTTTGATGAGAGACATCCCAGGGGCACATTCCTCAAAACAAACATTGAGCTTCAGTAGCAATATGTGCTTGTGTGGATTTGCCATTTTGCCACACAGAATTTTAAAATGAATTGAACTTAAGAACTGAGGTATCATAATAAGTTTTTTTTCTGCTTCACAAACCAAACCACCTCCATCCCGTTGATTTGCAACCCTTCAGGACAAGGAAGATCTGCCCCTTGGGATATTTAAGACTGCAACTTTTTCTTTTTAAGGTAATTGTGTGGATTTATTTCCTTTTATACAGAATGTCACATCTGACTCTGATTATCTTTTTTTCATTTTGTATTTCAAATAATTGAAGATGGAAGAGAAAATTAAGGCATCAGAAAGTGCTGGAAGAAGATATCCAAGTAATTCTTTCAATAGACTTAAGTAACAAATGGCAATAAATAATTCCTGATAATTAGAATGTATGTAATTTGGAATATGATATATATGTAGTTTGCAAAACATATTTTCAACCATTTTTACAGATCTATTGATTCACAAACATTTTGCTGTAAAGTTGATGTTAGGCCAGGAGTAATTATAACTTGGTGCATAAAACTACAATGCCATTAATATATCTTAACAGTTCAGCAATACTTCCTGAGTATCATCCAGTATGTTGGTCCCTATGCACATATCTTAATTTTGTTAATCTTGTAGACTTTGCTTGACTCTAGATTCAGCCTAAGTTTGTTGTTGTTAGGCAGAGTTGAGTTATTGTTCTGACTCATAGTGACTCCATGTAGTACTAAATGAAACACTGCCCTGCTCTTGGGCCATCTCCCCGATCACGATTGTATTTAAACTGTGCCAATCTTCTCACCTTCCTATTTTCTGCTAACATTCTACTCTGTCTTTTGTAATATGACCTAAGCTTTCCATTCTTGCTTCTAAGATGCTTTCTGGTTTTCACACGACCATTGCTGATTCATTTGTTCTTTTGACTGTCTGTGGTACATATAGTACTATGGCACAAATATTAATTTGGTGTCATATGCGAGTGACCCATGGAAAAAGAAATTTGTTGTCAATTATTCTTAATTGAATGGCACGTTTTCTTTTTATTTTCCCTGTTTTCTTTCAAAATCATTTTATTTTATTTTTTAAATCCTCTTATTGGGGGCTTACTCAACGCTTATCATATTCCATACAGAAGTTCATTGTATGTCAGACACATACATCCACTGCCCTCACCATTCTCATAACATTTGCTTGCTTGCTTTCCTTGGCATTGGCTCCTCATTTTTTCCCTCCCTTCTCGCCCCCCCCCTCATAAACCCTTGATAATTTATAAATTTTTATTACTTTGTCATTTCTTTTACTGCCCACTGTCTCCCTTGACCCACTTCCCTGTTGTGCTTAACCCAGGGAGGAGGTTATATGTAGATCATTATAATTGGTTTCCCCTGTTCTCATCACTGGTCCTGAAGGAATCATCTGTTCTGGATTCCCTATGTTTCTGGCGTCTATCTGTGCCAGTATATACCCTCTGGTCTAGCCAGATTTGTAAGGTGGAATTGGGATCATGATAGTGGGATGGAAGAAGCATTTAAGAACTAGAGGAAAGTTGTATGTTTCATCATTGTTACACGACACCCTGACTAGTTTGTCTCCTCCCTGCAACCCCTCTGTAAGGAGAAGTCTGTTACCTACATATGGACTTTGGGTTCCAAACCTGTACTCCTCCTCGTTTACACTAATAAAATGTTTAGTTCCTTGATGCCTGATACCTGATACCTTTGACATCTTGTGGTCACACAGTCTGGTGTGCTTTTTCCATGTGGCCTTTGTTGTTTCTGAGCTAGATGGCCACTTGTTTATCTTCAAGCCTTTAAGACCCCAAACACTATATATTTTGATAGCTGGGCACCATCCACTTTCTTCACCACCATTGTATATGCACACTTTTGTCTTCAGCGAATGTGTCGGGAAGGTGAACATCAAGGAATGCCAATTTAATAGAACAAAATGTTCAATGTCCTCTCGCTGCCTTAGTACTGAGCCTATAAATATGTGCACTTAAATCTACCTCCCCTTCAGCATATGTAAATATATTTACCTATGTACATGCTTGTATTTAGACCTCTATAAATGCCACTTGCCTCCTATTTCCAACCTCTGTTTCATTATACTTCCCTCCTGTCCCACTACCATGCTTGGCCTTCATTTGGGTTTCAGTAATTTCTCTAGGCTACCTTACTCTTGATCCATCCCTACCAGGTTCCTAATTCCCTCCTTGCCACTGATTTTGGATCACTTAGTGTTCCTTTTTCCCTGGGATGGTAAACACCATCTCCTTCCCCCCACTTCTCCCTCTCCTATATCCTCCTGGAGGCATCGATCCCATTGTTTTCTCCTCTAGACTGATCATCCAACCTAACTTATTTAGACAGACCTGCAGAGATGATACTATGTACAAGAAAAAAAAAAGACATAGCCAAATGAAGTAACAAAAGAAAACAAAATGATGACAAGAAAAAATGTCCAGAAAATATATGTAGATAAACAATAATAGCAACAATGATAATAATAAAACAAGACCTGTAAATATTTCAAGGTCCATTTGCTGACCTCTAGGTCAAGTCCAGTGGAGTTCCACACCCTGCCCCAAATCTGTCCTTGACTCTCCCTGAGACCTCCATGCTCTGCTCCCCGCCCCCCAGTCCTGCTACTCTGCTGCACACCCTGAGTGCTTTCCTCTGTATGATAGGGACAGACATCTGGAATCCCAACATGGTGTCTCTAGTGCGGTCCCCCTTAGGGCCTTAGGTCAGTGAGGGGCAGCATGTCTCATCGTGGAGCTGGCCGTCTGGTCCTCTCTGTGTGTTGGCTGTTCTGAGTGGCGAGATCATCCTCAAGGCTTGGTGAGTCAGGATGCGCCTCCACTCTCTCTTCCTCCCCTCATTTGCTTCCATGTGCTCTGGTCAGACATGTCCATCTCTCAAACTTCAGTGCCATCCTCTAAAACAAATTCTTTTTGGAGGAGGGTTGCTTGACCACATGGTTGGGGTTGGGGCTGGGCTCCAAGACCCCTCCACTGACTTCCTGTTCCATGCTGTCATGCTGCATTCATAGCCTACAACACTGGGCTTAAATCTGGTCCCTGTTTTCCTGTGGAGATATAAGCAATACCCTCCCATTAGGTCGATTAGTGCCCTGTTCCCCCACTGCACATTGCTGTCTCCCTCCCCTTTCCTTTATAGTTGGTTACCATAGGAAGCCCTGGACTTGGTCTGGCCCCTGCCATATAAACTGGACCTCGCCCCATTAATTTTTATATACAATAGCCTTTTTCCTATGCCCTTTTTGCTTTTTTTTAAAAGCTTATCTCAGCGGACTCATGTTGTACTTGTCCTTTACACTTGGCTTATTTCACTTAGCATGATTTCCTCCAGTTCTTCGCATGCAGCGTTATGCTTCATGCGTTCACCACTACTTTTTAGTGATGCATAGTATTCCATTGCATGTCTGTACCACAGGTTTTTAATCCGTTCATCTTTTGATGGAAATTTGGGTTGTTTCCAACTCCTTGCAATTGTAAGCTGTGCATCAATGAACATTGGAGCATAGATAAGACTGGAACTCTTTAAGAGAGTAGGAGTCCTGGTGAAAGAACCATGAACTGTGCTTTGTTTTAGTGAGAATGTGATAATAAAGAATTTGACCTTATTGTAGTGTGATGTTACTGCTTTAATTCATAGTAAGGCACAAACTATAAAACTATCAACACAGTAAAATTGGTAAATAATATCTTATTATTATTATTATTATTATTATGAAAATCATTTAGCCTTCACAAACATCTGAATGGTTTGGAGGGACATAAAGTATCCATGAATATGTAAGAAAAAGAGTGATGTCTGAAGTTCTGCCTCACATCACCCACTTTCAGCTCATGTCCACCTTAATTTTTGCCTAAACATTCAGATTGACATTAAACATTATCCCTTCGTAATTTTGGATGATAGTCTCTTAGACAGTTTTCGGCCAGGGGTCTCCTGCTTTTAACATCAACAGTTATTATTGGAAGAATTTGCCTTCCCTCAAAATAGGTGGTAAGTACTGATTGTGAATGTGACCTCATAAGGTCAAGAGACAGCTCGAGACAGAGAAAGAGCAGACCGGTAACCAGGGAGGCAGACACAACTACAAAACCAGGAATCCCAAAGAGTGCCTGGACTCACCAAAAGATAGAGGAAAAAACAGGACAATGTCTTTCTCACAGCACGCAGAACAAATTCATATGGTCATTATTTTGATGTAGACTTCCAGTGTCAAGAACTCTGAGCCATTGAAATCACGTCTCTCACTGTCATCTTTTGTTGGTTGCAACAGTCCTGGGAAGCTAATGTAACAGTTCTTTTATTCTTCCAGGTAGATTTTCGAGGGACGAACACACTCTCTTACATGGCAAGCATAGCCAGCTGAGGAGATGTAATTAATTTTCTGAAATGCAGTAGTTTCGGTGAATTTTAGTGGATTCATTTTGCAAATAGACCCTCCGGCTGTGAAAGGACCAGAGCCATGACAATCACATGTTGCCATTCTGTGTGCTCTGTTACTCTCGAGGCACTACCACATGCATCATCTCTCCTTCAGACTGCTCACCTGTCCTGTGTGGTTCGCAGAATAATGCCAATGCCCAGGCCATAAGAGGGCAAGGGGACCAGTTGTCCAAGTCCACACAGGGGTGAGTGGCAGAGCAGACTGGAAATGTCCTGTTTTTTTCCCTTTCTTCCAGCCCTGCAGAGCACCTTTTCCCTCCCTGTCTTGTAACGATGTAAATGGCACTTTATACCGTGCTTCCTGTTCTATGCTGCTGTGTTCTGTTATCATTTCATATCACGAGATGCCTGCACAGGCTGTTGACTTAGATAAAAATACTGTGCAGCCAAGGAAATGGCAGCTACCCATAGGAGCAATGCTCGCAATGAAGACTCAATAGTGCTTAGAATTCTGTTGTAACCACAAAGGTTAATGCCTTTTTAACCTTGATAAATACCAGCCAACCCAGGTATGAAATTTTCAGTAGCAAGGAAACCTGCAGGAAACAATTTAAATAAACCTTACCAACGCTATAAGGCAAAATGATACTGAGAATGGAGATTTGCTGGATAATTAAGCATGTGACGAAATAAAGTTGACTGACTAATCTGTAATCATATGCTGGGATTAATAATACAAAAGGCTGGAGGACATGGTGTGCATTAACAAAAGAGGATTGTGAAGCATTTAAAATAGCAAAGACTGTTTGGATGATGTAAAAATTAATTAAACATTGGTTTATTTTTTGGGAGTACACATTTTTGGTCTGGAGTGTGGAATTGAATTTTGTTTAAAACTGGTTAGAAAATATTACCAAAGCACTGCAAATCATGGATGATAATACTGTAATAAATACCTGTGTAATAAATACCTGTGTAAATAACTATCCTGTATTATCATACTTTCACTTTGTGTTGTGAGCACTGCTTTTATTAAAGAAGTAAAATGTTAGTGAGATGGCGAAAGCTCCCTGGGTACCACCATTGGAAGCTGTGCTTGGCACTTCTCATGGTTTGCTTTATTCTGAATTTAGTATTCATCTTTCCCATGTGAGTTTTACAATATTTCTGATATGTATATATATTTGTATCTTTAAACCAAACAAGCAGTATGCTTTTCATGTGTTTAAACTTTGTAAAATTTGGGATCATTTTGTATGGTTTTGTTTTCTTATCCACAGCAATGCTTTTGAGCTTTTCTATTTTCTTCCCACAGATGTGTATAAAAGTTTTTCATTTGCATGGATCCAATATTTTATCACTTTCTCCATTATATTATTGAAGGCCCCCCCCCCCAGGTACACTTCTATTCCTAAGTACAACTCATACCCTAGCCCAAAATCAAAGGTACATCTGCTGTATACCATGTTATAGTTGTTATGCCTATAATTGTAATGTCTCTATGTTATATAGACATTTTATAGGGTTTTTCCCTCAATTCTAAAATCAGCTACCCTTTGAAGTCTTCTCCCTCTTCCTCTAGTAATTTTCTAAAAGATCTCTTATATTTGTTCTGTTAGGAAGTCATAACAGCTCCAGATAAAAAAGTTTTCTAAGTCGTTTGCTTTGAAGCTTCTTGTAGTCTCGTGGCATGGGGGATTACCTCCAGTGCAATGGGATGGGAGCACTGAAATCTCTCTGGTTCCCTTTTCTGTCTTACTCTGACTTACTTTCACCTGAAAGACAATGTTGTATTTATTAATTAATAAAGTCCTACTTGTTAATTGTTTGTGAAAACTTTGCTATGAATTAACACTTACTGTAATCTTTTCTTGAATTCAGTATGATGATAAAAATATTTTCTAATATTGAACCATCTGTACAGTCCTGTAACTCTAACTTCTATTTCCAAGTATTTCAAAGGCATTTCCCTGAATAAAGCAGACAGATCCCCAAATTATTTTAAAATCCCAACTTCCAGGTTTCCATTTTAACTAGTAATATTTTATTTCTTAGAACATGTGAAAAGTCCTTTATTTCTCAGGTAAACTATAAATAGGTGCTCAATTATTACTTTGAAATTAATTTCTCCCATGGAACTTTGCTGTTTTAATACAGGGAGTAAGGGAATGACTCATTCTTTAAAAGTAATTGGAAAAAATGATAATTGAGAAGTTACATGGTTCATTTATGTGGAACTTGAAGAAACTCTACAAGCATGAATTTATAGTTTAATAGGTTCAGAAATCAATGTGTGGAATTTCTTTTCCAGTTAACCATTTATAGACTTTTGAGAAAAAGTTAAAAACTAATTGCATTGCATGGACCATTCTAAATGTACTGTAAGATCACTGAATTGTCTATAAGATTTATGCCTGTGAAAACAGCTTGGGGGTCATCTGACCTCCTCTGGCTACACAAGGGAGAAGAAGAATCCAGCTTCTCACCAGTCCAAGGCCTCTGGAGATGAGACAGCTCAAACATGGCTCCACTCTCCATGCTCCTCTTTCCCGACATGAACTGGCCTCGCCATGGCGAGTTACTTCTCTGGTGGCTCCATAATTCATTGCCATGACCACATAGAGCTCTCCGACAAGACTTGCAACCAGGGTTTATTGGGAAAGTTGCCAGCTTCCCCAAGCCAGGATCAGAAAGCGGTAAGGACACAGTTACTGGAGGACAGCAGCACCTTCCCTCAGGCAGGATGCTCGTCCCTTTCCGGTCCTCAGGCCCTCAGCTGCCGGGTCCCTTGGCCTCAGCCTCTGTGAGACAGGGAGCCCACCTCCTGTGCCGCCTCACTGTCGCAAGGTCTCCTTGCTACTGCCTCTGGTCTGTGCATGCTCCTTTGTTTTGTCCCCTTTTCCCTGCTGTAGCCATTTTCCTCCGGTCTTGATCTTTGCCACTTTAGGTAGGTATCTTGAACATGCCTACCCCCCATGACTATTTTTTCTTCATGGTCCAGGCATCCTGTCTGTGCTTCTGCGTCTGGCTCATTCTTAATGCCATGGGGTGGCAAATCTCCTCTCTTAGTGTTCTGCCTAGCCTGTGTCCAGGGCTAGATTCAATCATTTGGTGTGAGTTACAGAAACATAAATCTCACTGCCACTGCATCAATTCTGCTTCATAGCGACCTTATAGGAAAGGACAGTACTCCCCTGTGGGGTTAAGACAGTAACTCTTTATGTGAGTAGAAAGCTGCTGGCTTTCCCACAGAACAGCTTGTCGTTTCGAACTGCTTTCCTTGCAGCGCAACTCTTCACCCACTAGGTCATCAGGGCTCCTCCAGAGACATAGATAGAAAAGCCATGCCAAGACATTTCATTTCACCACAATTCCTCACTTATTTCCTTAGAGGATTTGGTAAAGCTTTTGAAATTAGATGCAATCAAAAACAACAGAAAAGAAGAAAGTATGATTAACTTTCTTTTAAATGGAACAGATAATTTAGTGGAGTACTTTTGGACATGAGTACAGATCAGAGGATACTGACAGCTAAAGCAAGATGACACATACATTAAGTTAAATGTGATTATACTATCTGATAAAAGAAATCCTTAAAAGGATTTAAGCATGAATAGAATTTCATGTAATTTGAATGATGTGTAAATCAATTCTGTGACATCGGTAGGGTTAATTTTTGTGTTGAACTAACCTTTTATACTCAGACTTAATGTGATGGTAAAAATAGCTCAAAAGAGTCAGTTGATTAGAATTTTGTGTAAAACTTAACCCATTATGTCTTGGGGAGAGACTGAGAATCAGCATAATGAACATGGTAATACTATGATTTATTATACTTTTATAAATTGTATCTTCAACCAAGCAACAAAGCAAACTAACAAACAAAATAGGAACCATTGGATCAGTAGTCCAATGTCTCTATAACCAGCTGCCTGCCATCAAATGATGTCTTCTCATGATAACCTGTATGTCAGGACACAGAACAACTTTCCCTTGGATTGTCAATGACTGTGGTTTTGGGGAAGTGGAGCTCCAGGACTTGTTTTTGCTGTGCTTCTGAGAGGAATTCAAGCCCACCAACCTTTCATTTATTAGATGACTGCTTAGCCATGTGCATGAATTTCTAAAGAGGCCTTTATACTTTTGTCAGTAATATGAAATTTCATGGTTGAGTAGCTTAGAAATGTCCATTGAAAAATAATTTAGGAGAGCTAACAACTAAATAGCTGAACCTAATCATTATCATATATGTCATTTTAGTAGTTGATTTAGTAAGTCAGCCTTATAGTCCTTTTCACTCAGCTTAATACCTTTATTTTCTTAAGTATCTTTATAACCTTCTTAACGTATCACTAGTTTTCGTGGCTCAATTTAAATGACTTTTTAATTTGTGTAGATCTTCTCAATTGCTGAAGATGCCAGAAACTAAGATATAAATATTCATGACTTATACAGTAGTCATGTATATATATATATAATGTTTAATAGCCATACATTTGTACGTATGTGTGTGTGTGTGTGTGTGTGTGTGTGCAATCCCTGACCTACTGCCAATGAGTCAGTTCTAACCATTGAGTGTCATGGAAGTACCGAGTGACGAAGCTGGGTAATGACGAGACTGTGTGGCATGTGAGTGGTGATTAGTTAGTGGACTGGGTGCTGGGCAATGCCATATTTTAGTGTCCTCTTCCACTGTGACATTGGCTGGCTCTTGATCACTCCTTGCACTGCTGTGTGCCCAGGGTTAGTTTTGTCCTTTTTCTTCTTACAGTGTCTGAGGCTATCGTCTTCACTCCATTTCCCAAAGTGACATCACCGGCAAGCCCGTGTACAAAGGAAGGAAGCACTGCTCACTCCTGTGCCATCCTCGCAATCTTTGCAATACTTGAGACCACTGTAGCGGCCCCAATGTCAGGCCACTCCTTCTTCCCCTGCCCTACTTTACCAAGCCGAGTTGTAAGCTAGGTTATTTGGAGGTCTTCCAAGGGGGCAGGGTTTGCCAGCTAACTTTCCTTGTTTGGTCAATGAGAATATTTTGGATCTAGCTGAGTGTACAGCCTTGGACACTTCTTTGATTTCCTGTATGCCTACATGGGTAGCATTTTATTTATGGCATCCAAGTTTTATTGGTACAACTCCCTGTATCACTGTAATGGAAACAACTGATAGAAGTTTTGAAACTATATTGAAACTTTACCCTTCTGTTTCATTATACATAGCAAATAATAGCAAAGGGACAGGCATTCTTGATTTCCAGCCCTTGGAGGAGGAAGACATTTATTTTCATAAGAATTGTGACATTTATAAGGATTGAACAGCTTAAAAGGGTGTATACAGAAATTGGTAGGACTTGTAAAACATTGGTTTACCAGGCCCAGTTGATGGCTCATGCTGGAAAACTTCAGAATCAGAGCAGAGAGGCATATTCCAAGCATGGAGTTTTTGTTTTCACTTTGGTATTTATTTACTCTGATGTAAGAAACAAGGGTAGACAAGTCATAGAGCCTGTTTAAAGGGAAGGATGAATTCATTCTCATTATTGTGCTTATGGTTAAAATTTTCTGGCCAAGATAGGGTCCTTTGAATTGTATTGCTATTAAAGCATAAAAAGGCAGTTGTGTTTGCTATAACTCATTATTTTGAAAAAGGAAAGTGAAGAACAGGAAAAATATTTCTGGTTTTGTTCATTGTAATTTTCCTCCCAGTGAGAGATCAAAGACCTCTCTAGTATTTAAAAACTGACATAGATATACAAACTTTCAAAGACAGTATACTTAATTTTTATATTAAAAAATTCTTAGAATATATATATATTTTCTTTCTTGTAGAAATCAATTTGTGATGATTATTCGATAACATATTGAGTTTTAGATGAATGATTTTTTGAAAGTTGAAGAAGGTAGGCTAGATTAGTTCTGAATCTCTTTCTGACTCAGTAGATTTGTTGCCTGCTCAACATCTGTTCTTTAGCTCTGTCCCATAAAGTGAGGCCGTTTCCATGGAGTTGGTTCTGTTTTGCATGATCCCTTGTGTGTCAGAGCAGGACAGTGCTCCAGAGTTTTTATGATGGATGCTTCTTTTCAATCTCGGTTGCCAGAGGTTTCTCTGGCGATACCTCTGAGATGGAACGACACAGTGGCCGCCGCCGTGGGAGAGGATGATTGTGAGGAAGGTACAGGACTGTGCCAGGTTTTGTTCTGTTTTGTACAAAGCGTCTCAGTGAGTTGGAAGGGACTCAACTGCACCAGACAACAAGGACAACTGGGTGAACCTGTCCTTGCATCTTCAGGTACACTGGTCCACAACATTGACCTTGTGCACCACCTGTTGACTTCTTGCTTGCTTCTTCATGTCATGCCTTTGCTCCCCCCCATTGCCCAAATGTTTCTGGAAAAGCCAAGCTCCATGGCAGGTCCAGAGTTGGAGTTGATCTGTCAAAGGCAGATATCATCTCTCGTTCTTCTCATTGTTTCCCGTAAAATGGTTCATGTGCCTCATTGCTAGAATTAGGGGTAGTGTTTTTGGTGTTTTCTTGTAAATACTGACTAAGGAGTTCCTGATATAACATCATTACCTCCTGTTGAGATACTGGCTGCCATTGTAATACCAAAAGGAGAACTAGTTTTAGAATAAAAATTCGCTGTGCATGGCAAAACAAAGCAGAGGATCTAAAGGAGTGGCTTGGTTGTTGAGGACACTGCTCAGCACTGGAATAATTTGGTCTTGCAGGCTGACTTGCTGTCTAACCTCACTCCAAAGTGTCTGTTAGGTGAGCTTATAAATGTTCTTATTATTGAAACCATTTTACAGCAGGAGTTTTGTTTTCCAGAGCCTAAAACATACTGACTGAAGTACTAAGAGAATGTTTTTCTTTCTCAACCGTTTTATTGGGATGTAATTCACATATTCAATAGTTCGAACATGTAAAGAAGATGTGTATAATCATCACCACAACCAGTTTTAGAACATTTTCTTTGTTCTTGTACTCACTGTTATCAGCTTCCCATTTTCCCCCAACTCCTTCTGCTATATCATCAAGGAATCATTACTCCAGTTAACTTTCTCCCTTGATTAACCTTTCCTAGGTTACATAATCAGAAAAACATTAAAACAAGCAAGAGAAAAGCACAAAAAATCTACCCATTTATAGCAAAGAAAAACAGTTATAAAGCCAATTAAAACAAAGTAGAAAATATTAAAAACTAGAACAAATTAATGGATCATAAGGGAGCTCAAACACTAGGGTGCTAAGTTTTAACCTAACAATCTATAATCATTGTCTTTCCAAAGCATTATTTTAGTTTTCAAGGCTGCTCACATCCCTGGCCCCTTATTAGAGGGGAGTCACCAGGGGCTTAATCCACATGTATTTCCTCTTCTTTTTTTTTAAATGGGTCAAAGGGATAGCAAGTGATAAAATATACATTTTGACCTAACTATATCTGTCATAATTGACTTCAAAGCTCTCTGCCAGAGAACATGCCAACTCCTACTTCTCAACTCTGATCAGAGGGGATATTCAAGAGACGTAATCCTTGTGTAGACTCTGAAAATTGGTGTTTGGTCTCCAGTGTCATCATATCCTTTTGCAAATCAAATGTCCACAGTGTAAACTGATTCCATTCCACCTTTTAGAGTTGGATTACATTATTTACAGTCCATGGATTACACAGGCTGGTGTGCTTCTTCCATTGGACTTACTTGATGCTTCATTTAGTTAGCTGCTTGTTTGAAAATAAGTCTTTAAAACCCCAGATGCTATTCTTGCTGAAAGCTAGGCACTATCTAGTTTATTCACCGCAGTTTGCTGTGGTCCATACCCATACCTTCAGTGACCCACATCTTCAGTGATGTCTTCATATCTATTAATGAACCTTGATCATTATCTCCCCCCCCACACACACACACATAATGTCTTTGAAGGAGTATATAGAGCAAAGGAAATAAAGAAAAGTAAAATAAAACAATGGATCAAAATAAAATTGTATGGTGGTTTGCAAATTTGTGCAGTGAAAGGAATGAAAAAGCTTCTCTCGAGTTAGTCTGGGTTGACTAGAGAAACATATTCAGCAACACTTATATGTATAAGAAAGAACTTTATATAAAAGCTGATTATATATTAAGAAAGTATCCCAGTTCAGTGTAGATCAAGCCCATAAGTCCAAGATTATCCATATACCCAATGCCAGTCTATATATTGTTCTTCAACTCAAACAAAACATGCAATGGTGGTGAATGCATGAAGATGACGACAGTATAGTGGGTTGAATGTCTTGAGGATCCAGTGGTGGTAGAAACATCTCAGCCCTGGCATGGGTCTACATGTGGCTTCTCCAGCTCCAGGGCTCTGGCTCCATCAGTGTGTGTCCATGTAGCTTGTAAACAAGAGTGTCCTCGCAAGGAGATGGAGCAGAGAGTGTGTCCTGCCTCCAGAAAGGAAAAAAAGAGTTTCCAGAGTCCTCAGGAGAAGCCCATGCTCACACAGAGGCCTCATTGGCTATGACCTGATTGACAGGCTAGACTCCTCCCCTTTGCATCTTGTCAGAAAGTTATGTATCTACCACATCTCTTAAGTAGAAAACATAGTCTGTCCGGTGGACCCCATACCCCTTTCTTTTTATCAAAATTTGCACCATTGATACTCCCATCCATGGGATGCATATAAAACATGTACTTTGGCCCTATCATTAATGTTCAGATTCCAGAGGACACATAAGAAAGATCTCACTGTACTACCATTGTAGACATTTAAGAATCTAACAATGTTTGCTAGTCTAGTGACAGAGAAGACGTTTTTCTTCTTCTTTCTCCTCTTCCTCAAATATGTAAGAACTTACTATCTGCTAAGTATGTGTTAGTCAGTAAATGATTCAGAGGCATCGTGGAATTTATGTTCTTGGGGTATATTTATTAAATAACCTCAGAATTTGAAATTAGGATCTATGAAGATTTTAAAATTTTACTGGAACAGACAACCTCATTTGTCATCCAATGGAACAACTAATCAATTTGAACGGGCAACCTTTGGATTGAAATTCATTGCTTAACCCACAGTCCCACGAGGGTTTCTTATAAGATAAAGCCTCCAGCATGATGTAATGGCGGCTCTTTTTCAAAATTTCTCTTATCTTTTATTTTATTTGCTAGCGATATTGGCATATCCCAGGAATACTTGGCTTTGTATTATTGTTTAAAACAAATATTCTTGGGCTGAGCCCCGGTGGCATAGTGGTTGTGCGTGTGACTGCGGCCCACTGGGTTGGAGGTTCAAATCCAGCAAAAATGCTAGGCCTCCTACTCCCACCACCAGAGGGCAGTGATGCCCCAAATGCCCCCCCCCCCAAAAAAAAAATTCTTGTCCTTCTGTTTCGGTACCTCTGAAGATATTGGTCTGTCTACCACCTGGCTAAATGATTTTTTTCTGGGTGAGCTTTCATCCACTGTGTTCAATTATTCTCCACTGAAGTACTTTTTAGCAATGTCTATCTATTGAAAATCCATTATGAGTTATCATACCAAAGGGCATCAGCACGATCTTCCTTCATCAAAGTGAAAATACTGCAGGATAGCCTTATACATGAACCGGGAGCTCTGGTTGCATGGTGGTTAGGAGGTGATCGTCTGACTGTGTGTGCAACCACCTGCAACCACCAGCTACTGCTCAAGGGGAAGATGAGGCTTTCTACTCCCTTCCAGAGCTGCAGCTCGGGAACCCACAGCGTCGGCTGGAAGCTGTCCTCGACAGGGGCTGCCCATCGGTACGGAGTGGATGGCAGCGAGTTACCTATTTTTATTCAAATAGAGGGATGACTTCAGACAACTTTTCATTTTTTTGTTTGGTCCATCTCAATGTGTTTTTTTAACTTCCATGCAATACTAGTAGATACCTTGTTTTCTGTAAGGCCCAAGTGTTTGTTGGAAGGATGGCCTGTAAGCTGATTCCAATTGAAGCATGAAAGATGCCAGGTGTGGTTGTCTATAAAGTGAAAAGGCAAAGGAAACGGGATGATTTGGTTTGACTCTCACTCTTATCCAGTTGACATTGCATTTGCCTACTCAAGGCTCATTCCAGTTTGCTCAATGCTTGTCATTTTTGTAATGTGTTTTATCATTTACTGATATTGAAAAACATTCCTAGTTAGAACTTGGTTTTCTTTCACAAATGTTTGTGGAATAAGTACTATGGGGATGATCATTTCCAAATATTAGGATTATAGCTTTGAAATTAGTTTGGATGATTCAGAAATAAAGATATTGTATAAAGGATAATTTGTAGTGGGTGAGGGAAAAAGTACAAAGACATATTAGAAAGAATACTTGTCCACAAGAACCTAAAAATATGATTCCATTTGGACCACTATGCCTACCTTTTAAGTAATTCTTACTAGGACATATCAACAATATATATGATAGTTTTGATAAATGAATAACCTATTATGGGCATGTACATATCATTAAAAGAGATGAGAAGCACAATCTTTTATGCCATCATTCATGAAAGGAATTTTACATATTTAAAATAATATACCTTTAATAATATAATTTAGTGGATCTTAATTCATTATGTTTTTTAACATACCCATAGCAAGAAAACTTTTAATTATAAGTAGTCTTGTGTGCACTATTTTTGCTTGGGGTGCAATGATTTTTGCTTGGGCCATGGCAAAGATACCTGGCTCACTAAGGTACAGGGTCTGAGAGTCATTATTGTCATTGTGAGGGAATATTACAGTGAATGGACACAAAGCAAAATCAGCAATGAGAAGAAAACATGTCTGAGACGTAAGTAAAACATGAACAGTAGGTCATGAATTACAACTACACATTGCTAAGGGTTATCTACCAGGAAAAGGTATCAGGACCAGAGTCCAGGACTTATTTTGAAGCTTTTAGAAGTGTTCCATCTAGGTATAAAGGTGATTGTGTATTACTGGCTTTTTTACCAGAACTCCAAGTGGCAAGCATATGTTTACGATAGATCATGTGTGTGCACACAGTACTAGGCAAAGGCATAGAGTAGCTCAAGTGTGCACACATACAAACCTCATCAATTAGAACGTGCCAAGATCACAATTTCTTGGTGCCCACTAATGGTCACCCAGAACAATCAACATTTCTGGCAATCTGCAAGGTTTGAGCAACCCAGGCAGCTGAGTTAACTCTTTCCTGCATATTGGAGAATTGAGTTTATGCTTCCTTATGATCTTAACCTATCAATTCCTTGTCTGATTGAAATTTATATTAATCAGAGCGCACATCATACTTGTATTTATGAAATTGATATTTGGTTATTATATGTATTACATCTATATTAAAAATGGAATCTTTCCATCAAATAATATGATTTCTTTACTTGTTTTCCTGGGGGTTTTAAGAGCTTAGAATTTTCCAGTTACTATTACCACAGCTTTATCAATATCCAAGTAACTGCTGATTATGCTAGGTCATCTTCTGCAGCAGTGCTCTCTCTGTGGTTCAAGTGGAAAAGAACGCAAACTTCTACAGATACACATATATATATATATATATATATATATATATATATATATATATATTTGGCATCACTGCCTTCTGGTGGGAGTGGGAGGCTCAACCTTGCTCCTGGAGAGCTGCTGCTGGATTTGAACCGCCAGCCCACTGGGCCACAGTCCCATGCACAACCGCTACACCAGCAGGGCTCAGCCCACTGTATAAATATTTATGGCCTTGCCTAACCCTTCTGTAAGAGGCCTCTAAGTGGGACCAAGAAAAGGCTGACAGAAAAGGTTGTATACCCTGGGAAAGAAAAATCTTAGGATTTTTCATAATCTAGAATAAGTTATAGAATCTCATTTAAAATAGTATATACTTTTCACTTAGTGGTCTCCTTATAAAGAGAAATGGCCTTCATTTGCTAAAGGCTCAAGGTCATTTTCATAACCATCTCTTGATAATGTAAAATTTGTTATTTATGAAAGCTGTTTTTTTTTTTTTTGGTGGGCATCACTGCCTCTGGTGGTCATGGGTGCCACCCAGCATCGCTCCTGAGAGCCGCCACTGGGTTTGAACTGCCAAGCCCGCGGGCCACAGTCCCCCACTCAACCACTTACGCCACCGGGGCTCAGCCCAAGTTTGTTATTTATGAAAGCTGATATAAAATAGTAAAAGTAGAAAAGAAGGCACTCAGTTAAATACAGACATATCATGTGTCTAAGTCTTTTGTACTACAGTGGAGTGAACAAATATATATTCCAAGAGTGTCTTAATTATTCCACTCATGTTAAATTTGGGGAACAGTGGCTCAGTCTTGTCAGTCAGATGCTAGAAACCCTTTTAAGAATATTTTTATGTTTTCAGCTATTCCAATGAAAAAAATGGAATAACTTTCATTATTGACACATTTGATATTACTATTGAAAGAATTATTCTAGGTCCATTAGGGATAATAATGTACAGCACCAAACAGCGATATTTCAGATCAAAGAGAATTTGTTCTCTAAAAGTAAATTACACCTGGTTGTCTCTAATTCCTTTTTGACAGTAACTTAAAAAATTTCTGTCATATAATTAGCAAGATGCTTTGGAATGTGCTAAAATCTTATTAATAATTATATCTTCTGGTTGTCCTATCAAAGACATTATATTGTCACCATTTTGTTTTTATACCTTTGTGTTTGCATGTGCACATGTGAACAGGACATCCTGGATCAAAATATATATCTACATTTTTTCCCTCAGAAATTCATAAAGAAAAAAATTTTAGTGTGCTACTTGGAGTTTTACTTCAAATATTCATATGAACCCCAAAATCTGCATATATTTAATAAAATGATACCTTTTCTTCTGTATCCTTCTCCCCTCAAAGTCACTTGTTTTCCACACACACAGATTTCAAAATGCTTATGAGGGTGACCAGATATGAAATAATAAAAAATAAGCTTTCTGAAGCTGAAAAGCTTTTTGCTTGAAATTATATTCTTTTGATGATATACTTTTCTATATTTGCATTTTTTTCAGTATCTCCAATGGTAGCATTAGCCTTTTCATTCTTTGTCCAAAATATTCTAGAATCTGATAAACTTTTGTTGCAAATACTCATATGAGAAATCATATTACAAAGATTAAATGTCAAGGTGTATTTAAAATATGGAATACATTTTGAACTATTTTCTCATTCCCTATGTAAGAAAGAAAATGTAGATACAGCTAGTCCTTGATGAACAGTTCCTATTCCACAGTTAAAGACAATGATTTTGAGAAGAGAATATTTCACAAGGAAATTTACTTGGGACCTTATGGAAGGAAGGTGAGATGACAAAATTGTTGATATGTGACGCCACCCTCTGGCGACACAGAAGGTCACTGTAGTGAGTCACCTAGAGTGATTCAGGGAGATAGAGTTGAATTTTACGAGCGAGAGTGAAGATGTATTTGGGAAAGAGAGACTTGACAGGGAAATAGGGTTTTTGTACATAATCTGGGCATACATGACTTAAGGAGTCTGTTTCAAGAGGACAATAAAAAATAAATGATTATAATCAAGATAGGAAATGATTGAGGGATAAGAGAACCTTCCCGCCAAGAAGGAATGTGAAGATTAAGTATAAATTCCCGCAGTCTGGTTGTCAACTTGATGAGCCTATTAACAGATGAGAAATGTAGAAAGGACAAAAGGATGACTTCGACAATTTTTCCTAATAGCTAAGTTCAGGCTTGTATTAGAGAGAATGGATGCAAAGTTTTAGCAGAACATTTTCTCAAACTAGGGAAAAAGTAATGTTTTGACAAAATTCCCTCCTGAGACATACCTAACGATGTCCATACTTTTCTTTTGAACATGTCTCTTTGTGGGTGGTCTGACATTTTTTTGTATTTAACCTTTCTTTTATTGTTGAAGAAAATGATGTGAATTCAGGGAAGAGAGAAAGGATCTTTTGTTTTTGAAGTTAGATTAAATGGACGCTTTTCATATGGAGCCTGTTTGTTAGGTGGCATAAATATGATTTTCTGACGAATTTAAATAGACTAGAATCCCTTCATGCACTTTTGTGTGTGTGTGTGTGTGTGTGTGTGGAAAATGTTCATTGTATTGTTGGTGGACACCATCTGTTTCGAATGCATAAACAGCCCATTTAATAGACTAGGATTGCACTATCTGGTTTTCTTATGGAGTAGGGATTACCACCATTGGTTTTCTTTATGGAAGAAGATGACAAGCGCTGGCTCCTATGGTGCTGTTGAGTGGGCTTGAACTGGTAACCTTTGACTTAGCAGCCAAATTCTTAATCTTTCCTCCACCAAAGGAAATGTTGGACTACCTTTGGGAAATAACTGTTATCCATTTGCTAGCCATGTGATCTCTGCCTGAGCCAAAAAATGGTCCAGACTTGGACTCTGAGGATTCCAAGTCAGGTCTATTGTTGCTCCTTAGCGGGTTTTTGTTTGTTTTACGATTTGACTCTGAGCGATGCACTACACCTCTTTAGTCAGAAGGAGATGCTTGTAAGTGTGCATGAAAGGCTGTACCAAGGAGGAGAAGGTAAAGATGACTTGGAAAGTATGTATGATGCTGAGGAAATGGTGCCACTCTTCGTTGGCTTGTTTGTTTCTGATACACCTAAAGTGTGTCTGGGTGAAGAAAAACTAGAGACATTTTTCATAAAGGGCAATCTATAGAGAGTGGTGGGGCCTGGGGCAAACTAGTGGCTGAATGCCCAAAGCTAAGTGTACCGTTTTTATGTAGCTCAAAGAAACTGTTGACTTGTGGGACTTCTGGCCTAGTTCTGTCAGAACTTTCAACTTTGCTTTGTACCAGACTGAACTGTTCATTTTTACAGTGGAATAGCCCACGTACATACATAAGATCAATTTTGTTGCACTGCTGGGGACTGTACAAAAAAATAAGTCTCTGGATAGATCTGTCCTGTGGATGCCATGTGGGTTTTTTTTTTCCTTTAATCTCTTTTCCAGTGATACTTGTCAAGCTCCTGATAAGCTGGGTTACAGTGTACTAGATTCTTCTTAGATGTGAATGCCATTCTGGCAGCTTGTTAATAGCCTACATTGTATTTGAGTGAGGTTTAAAGTTACCTAAATGTGAAAAGAAGTTACCACAAAACATAGTTGTGACTAGGTAAAAAAGAATGCTGGGTTTACTTTCTGCCATTTGATTGATTCATTGACAAAGATAGAAGCCCAGGTGGCATGATGAGTAAACACTGAGCACTAATCAAAAGGCCTGCAGTTCAAACCCACCAGCAGGGAAGAAATTTGTAACAATCTTCTCCCACAAATATTACGCCTGCGGAAATATTACTGCGCATGCAGTAGTGCTACTGTGTTCTGTAGAGTCCTTATGATTCGGAATTTACAACACAACAGAGTTCGGGGGTTTATTGCCTTACATGTTGTCTTCAGCTTTTTGTGTAGAACTTTTGAGTGAGCAAGAAATGATATCTTTTGAAAATATTGTGCGTTGTCAAAAGTGAGCAGAAGGAAGAAGAACAGAGAAACCAATAAAATCACCAAAACAAAATCCAAAGACACAAAATGACAGGAACAAAATTGCACATGCCAATCACTGTTCCACGGATACCCCAATGTAATCGATTTTTCTACAGTGATGGCCAGTGAACTTCATTTGAAATTCATGGCCACAGGAGGGAGGACATGTCCATTTTGGAAGACTCACAAAATGAACCAGATGTTGCCTTAAACATACTATTTATAGATCTGAGGAACTGAACAATTCCTTCAGACTCAAAGCTGAAGCTCTCTGGGGAGGGAAGAAGCAGACGACAGCCATCCCACCCTTGTGAACACTGAAGTTATTGGGCTGTAGTTCAAATCTTTCCCTCATGTGTTTACATAATAATTGTCGACCACCCTATATTTTCTATTTCACTATGTTCTTGGCGTTTTGTGACATGACTTAGTTCAGCAGACATAGATTTGCCTTACTGACTGAGCTTTATTGGCATGTTTTGCTTTGTATTTAAACTTTGTTTTCTTAAGCAGTGTTCAGTCACCTAGGTTTCTAATCTGTTTAAGTGAACATTTCATGTTTTGTCTAATAAGTTTTCCTATATACGTATATATCTATTTTCTCACTAGTTTTAAAAAATTCTATAGCACTGACTAGATTAATGATGTTATTATTAGAATTACCAAATTTCCTATGTAGCTTACTTACATTATTTCTCAAGATGCTGATAATGCTGCCTCTGAAGTGGACCGAGGGCATATATACAAGTATGTGTGTATATGCTTATACATATATGTGTGCATGTATGTATACATGTCTATGTGTATATGTGTACAGAATACATATCTACACACATATAATGGAAGCTCATATTTAATTGTAAACCCTTAGCTAAGAATCATTTGTTTTTATGAAATGACCCTGCTCAGTACTAGCCCTCACGAAGTGATCACTGAAGATACGAGTGCTATAGCAAGTAGAGTAAAGAAAGCAGATGGTGCCCAGTCATCAGAAAAATAGCATCTAGGATCTGAAAAAGCTTGATTGAAGCAGACAGCTAAAGAAGGTGTCAGCTAAGTCCACCTAAAAGTGGCACATTAGCCTTTGTAATCCCAGAAATGTTAATACTAAAATGCTTGAGCAGTGGAGGAACTTATATAAGATCTTACATTCTAAGTACCTGGTCTCATGAAAGTAAAACCTAAAATGCATATGCAGAGTTCCCACTTGGGTTAAGCCTCTATTGAGTTCTTTCTTTTTATTGTCCAGGTATGTGAGGCATTTCACCCACAGAGAGGGTGCATTGGAAAGTGGACAGCTTGTACCACCTTGAGTGGTGCAATCTCCCCTAAGGGTTTACCTGTGAATACTCTTGATGGAGATCAACATTCTGGGGGTCACATAGTCATGAATCATACCCTCTCTGCCTTGAGGAAGTCCCTGGACAATGCCCTAAGCTCTTTTGTCTTACATAATGCTTGTATTGCCACCATGGCCCAGAACCTGTTCTGGGAGGCCCACCAACCTTGTGTATGTGACACTTTTCTCTGACCTTCTGTGACTTTTTAAAAGATATATAAATATTCACAGCAAGCCCTTGAACACCATTCTGACCTCAAACTGATGGTCTCCCTCATCCAGTTGATCAACTGCTGAAGTTGTCTTGTCCTTGCCTTATTTCAGACATAATCACTGTTCTCTTTATAAAAGAAGAAGAAGAAAGGAAAAGGAGGGAGTGAGATAAGGAAAGAGGTAGGGGAAGAAGAAACTAATGGGACCCAAGAATGTGATACTTAATTACCGTTCAGATCTGGAACTAAGCTCACTCCTGTGTTAAATTAACCAACTCATCAAGATCCAAAGGGCAGCCTTTACCCAAGGACAAAGTTCAGTGGGTTAGAAGCCAGACACTGGAAATAATAAAACATGGGGAAGAAGTAGGATATGTAGAGTTATGTTGAGGAAACTAGAGGTGTAAATTGAGGGAAAATAATTAAGAGTTTCTGAATTGCAAAATGGACAACCTGGTTTCTAAATTTTCACCTAATTCACAATAGAAGGTCAAAAAAAAAAAAAAGATCCTTGAGCCCTTCCCCTTCCAAGTGAGTGAAAGGTGGTGAATTGTTTAAATTTCAGATCCATACTTACTACTCAATGATTTGTATATGTCTAAAAATATACTTCTTTAGCTCTAGCTATTTGTCAACCAAAAGTTCAATCTCACCAATGTGTCTCCAAATATCTGTGTCATTTCAATCAATGCAAAGTGACCCCCTGAACACATCGGTGATATTGTGGATTGGTCTTTGCTGCCTTCCAGTTCTTTTCTTTCTGTCTTATGTGGATGTGATTTTTTTTTCTGGTTTTGCTACTTCTGAAATGTCTTTCAAATGAATTTCTATTAAGTTTATACTATCACTGTATATGAAATAACCATGTGATCTGCCCTCAGTTGTACTCTGGACCTGATCTGGTTTTCAGCATATTCTGTATTTTTGTTTTGCTCATATTTGGCCTTGTCTCAGAGGTGTTATGTAATTGGCAGTCCACCTTTTAGAATTGTGTTATATGTGTTTTCTGTGTTTCTGTATAAGAAATCTACAGTTGAAAAATGTAGAATGGCAGTAAAAAGAATGAGGGTTTTGGCAGGGGCTAGGGGGCTGTGCTGGGTCAGTGGGGGCTGGGAGGGCGGAGGTAAAACAGAGATGATGTCAAGTTGTCTAGGGTGGAAGACAATGTTTGGACCTGATTTGGGTCATGATTTTACATTATTAATTGTCGTGATTCAACTATGGAACGATATATGTATTAATTCCCAATAATAAATTAAAAATTATAATAACTTAAAGACACATATGAGGCATTATAACAAAATCAAATCTGTGAACACACTGAGACGAGACCATATGTTCCAAATTGATACCTCTCTTTCTATTCTCATTTCATAATTATAGCCTAGATTTAGTGTTTTAGCGGCCCCCTTGCTTTCCTTCTTATTTTATGTTTTCTTCAAAACTGTAGTAAACTACAAACTTGTTTACCTTATACTCTTTAACAAAATCCTCCTCAGCCTTCTTACAGAATTAAATATACTAAATCTTATTTATATACATTCAACATCTTTTTAATTTGGTCCAAAAGATAATTCCAAAAATATTTCACAATATTTTCATTAAATTACTCCAGGTTTCAAAATGCAAGTGTTTCTTTCTTTCTTTCTTTTTAAGAATTGATTGCTATTCTTCTCTCAACATTTTTGTCCCTATAGTTTTATTTTCAGCCATCTTTGGAATGGTTTCTCCTCTACTTTTTTTTTCAGTAACCTTTTTACTGTTAGATAAGTGAAGTCTTACAGAGAAATTCATTAGTTTTACATTCAACAATTCATATATTTGTTTCACTTCATTTATTGCAATCCCTCGATGTAGCATCACATATCTTACTTCATTCCTACATTTCATGTCTCCATTCTTTCCTAACCATCTGGGTTTTGTCTTCTGGTATGTGCTGCCTTCTTAAGTCTTTTTTTAAAAACCATTTTATTGGGGGCTCATACAACTCTTAGCACAATCCATCCATATATCCATTTTGTCACCAGAGCTGCTAAGTAAGTAGAGGAGATGACATCTTTTTTAGTATTTCAACCTGGATTCCAAAGGGCAACACAGAAATATGTAAAACTTATAAAAAGAAAAATTCTTTCTGTTGATGATGATGAGCATGGGAGGCCTGACAACATAGTGATTATCCATTGGTCCGAGGACCACTAGGCCAGCAGTGTGAAGCCACCAGATCTTCCTCCGAGGATATATGAGAACTATTTACTCCTGAGGCTCATGATCCTTGTGGTGACAAAAATCCCCAGGTCTGCCCTGACCTACAGGGTCACTGTGAATCTGAATCAAGTCAATGGCGGGCAGTTTGAGTTTGGGTGTTCTGATGGTGAGAAGACACCTTAGTAAGGTTATAAAATGTGTTTGCAGGTAGTCTTTAGAGTTTCCTAGAAATAATGAGGTGCCCATCTACGTGATTGAAAAGACTTCTATGTAGAAACAGCAGAGTTGGTAGAAGATCAGATGAATTTTATGAGTTGTTTTTTTTTTTGCATTTACCTTACCTATGGGGGGGGGGCATCTTGGAAACCTCAAATTGATGAATAGAAATAGTCACATGTTTCTCTCCCTATTTGAAGAATTCTGTATTCTCTAATATAAATATACCAATGAAATCCCTGCTAATCTTCACATCAAGGCATCTCTTGCTATGCAAATGTTGAGGCCAGAGTAATTTCAATTAAACAAATCAGTTATATATATATATATATATATTCAAATCAAAAGCAGCACTTTAAAAGAGAGAGAGAGAGAGACTAAGAATAAATGGAAGGCTCTTCCTTGGCAAGGAACATACCACCCTTGGAATCTGAAAAGCCAGGTAGAACCTGATGCTTTCTTCCCACAGATGGGATCAGGGCTTATAGGCTGGTAGCATGGGCCTGGCTAGGATGAGACTGAGACACCAAAAAACCAAACTCGCTGCCATCGGGTTGATGTTGATTCACAGTGACCCCTTCTGAGCTTCCGAGTTGGTAACCGTTCATGGAAGTAGAAAGCCCAGTCTTTCTCCTATGGAGCTGCTACTGCTTTTAAATTTTCAACCATGTGGACTGCAACCCAACACATGACCGCTAGTCCACCAGCGCTCCGTACCTCAAGTCAATGCACATGACCTCTAGCCCGCCAGCGCTCCGTAGCTCAAGTCCATGCGCTTAGTGACCCTAGAGGGCAGGGTAGAACTGGCCCCTGGCAGTTTCCAAGACTTTGACTGTCTATAGTCTTTCTCCTGCAGAGTGGCTGGTAGTTCCCAGCCAACTTTGTGGATTGCAATCCTTTGTGTAAGCACAAAACCTGCAAGCGTCCTCCTAGAGAGACCCACACAGCGATGTGTGTCTCTCCACAGTTTGATGGATAGATACCTGAAGGTGGGCGATTCGAAGGTAAGTGGAGTAGGACTGGTAGACGGCCAGCTGGGGGTCGAGCTGGGACGAGGCCTACCTAGAGAACAGAGCAGCTGGCTTGGTTTTCTCCACCAAAAGCACTGATCGCTTTGTCAGCCTCACTGCAGTGGGACCCAGAGGCTCGCTTTTCCTCTGCGGGGCCACAGAAGTTCTGTCTAGGGTCTCCCTGGCTTAGAAAACCTTTGATGGAAGAGTTCTTGTTTCAATTCTGTAATTTCTAGATGATCACATCCTCAAATTTATCTATGAATGTACCACTCTCCTACTTGTTCTTGACCAGACAGTAAGCATTGAACTGCTAGCCTCAAGTTCTAAGGTTCAAACCCACCAGCTGTTCCCGGGGAGAAAAATGAGGCTACCTGCTCCCACAAAGAGTTACAGTTTGGCAATATTTTATTTTCTGGGGTTGCTTTGTGTTAGGATTGACTCAAGGGCAACGAGAATGCTTGGCATTTTAGGTATTGACATTTTACCTGTTCATGCAGACATTGTAATGAAGACGCCACGGTACAGCCCATATACTCTTTCAGATTGCTGCCAGGGGTAGTCGGATGGATATGCTCTTCAGAAACTCATTTAACACTTATGTCTTTTAAAAAGTTGTTTGCGCTTTAAGCCTAAGATGGGAGAGAATCTTATCCTGAAAAAGGCAGTAATTATTTCTCTAACTAGGCTATCTTGTTGATTGAATATAGCTAAATGTTTGGCATTTAGGCAATAATACCTTTCGGGTGTATTGGCATGTGAATAAATTGAGAGTGAGCATTCGCTTTTGCCAATTTTATTAGCTAAAACTACATATTTACTTTTGACTTTAAATGTAATGAGTAATTTGTTTTTTTATGAAAATTGCAGTCAAGGTTTAGAAGAAATGAATGGTTACCTTCGCTGTCCATCTCTGATTTTTTATGAACGTTGCCAGTTTTCAACTCTAAAAATGGAATGAGCATACATAGTAGTAGGGTTGTGAATGCCTAAAGCGTTTCTGCATAAGCTCCCTCAAAGAGTAATTAGATAAATATAATGATACTTACTTTGAGATGGCTAATTAAAAAAATCTATTGCTCCCAAGTCTAATTATTTGAGTAATGATAACATATTGGCAACCATGAAGCTTCAGTTACAGCCAACCCCACTGAAGAAAAGAAGGTAAATATGTTAATAACATTTCCCACAAAGACCAGTGGCTCCAGACCAGTCTTTCAGTTCTCTATTCTATACCCAACCTCCATTGCTTGTGCGTGCTAAGTCTTTTACGCATGTGCCATTCATCTGATCTAGCTGTTTGTTTTTATTCATTTTATTTCTCTTCCTTTGGCACCAGGAAAGTAATTTTCTAGCTCTTTTCCACCCTTTGTGAGCCTCTGAAAGGCGGCTTTTGCAATTAGACTTCGTAACTTTCACAAACACTTCATAATCTGACAGTAAAAATGTCAGTTCTCTGGGCCAGTGCATAATTAAATGAATAAGTATCACTGTGGTAATCCAGCCACAAAATAAAATAATTTAAAGGGATTATTAATCAAGGGATTACTTTGATTTGGAAATTCTAATCAATAATGAGTAATATGATGGACATCTTTCCTCGCCTATTGAAAACATTAAATAATACCCCGAGAGCATTATTCTTTATTGCTCTTTTCCTGAATTATTAATCACGGAGAGAATTTTGCTAATGTGTCAACAAATTGGATATGGTCAAGTGATATGAATGTTTTGCTTTGAATTTCAAAACAAGCATAAGTGATCAAAGCAATGTACACTCACAGAATATTCTTACTTATGGAAATTAGCAATGGGCTTTGTCTGAGGCTACTGGTTGCTGAGTGAATATTGCAAACAAGAAGCAATGGGATCTTGGAGGATAATAGTTAATTGGGGTTGGGGTCTTTGAAGCTGAGAAAAATAGGGATAGGAGGATGATAACTTTGTGAGGTGATATTCTGTGATAATGGGGTGCAATTGGGATGGATTAAGGTACTAAAAACTCTTGGAATACCAGTATTAAATTTGAGGACAAATCTAAACTTAACTTTGAGGATGATCCAAAAACTTTGTGGTGTGCAATAAATCTTTTAAAATAGAAACCTGTTTATATATTCATATATATACACACATATTGACTTTTAAAAGTCACTTTATTGGGGGCTCTTACAGCTCTTATAACATTTCGTACATCAAATGTATCAAGCATATTTGTAGCTACCCTGCCATCATTTCCAAAACAGTTTTACTTGAGCCCTCATTATAAGATTTTATTTTAAATCATTTTATTGGGGGCTCATACAACTCCTTTCATGATCAATACATATATCAATTGTATGCAGACCACATTTGCACATTTGGTGCCATCGTCATTCTCCATGTCTTGACTTTCTATTGTGACTTAGGTGAAGAAACTTCACAGAGCACATCAGTTTTACAGCATCCCTATATCTTTTTTGATATAATTAGAGTCTGCAAATGTTACGATTGAGCAATAACTTAGAAGTGAGCATAATTATTACTAATATCCATGGGCTCATTAGGGATTCCCAGGCCTGGAAGTGGTTGCCGTACATCCTCTCATTTAAATCCTCTTCTTGTCCTGTGAAAGGTCTGCAGTGCTCCATCAGAAAGCTGAGGCACGGAGACAACCTCAGTGTTTGCTGAGCTGAGATTCTTTGCAGAGGAGACAACCTCAGTGTTTGCTGAGCTGAGATTCTTTGCAGAGGCACCCCAATTTAAAGCCTAACAACTTGTCTACCAAAATATCCAGGAGTGACCTTCAAGGCACATTTTATCGATGCTGCTAATTGAAGTCAGGTGGGCTCTGAGTCCTAGTGGCCATGTATGCACAATACGCAGTGGCTGGTCCTGCAGCATCTTCATTGTATGTGGTGTGCCCCCGAGCATTGTTGAACAACTGTGTATTTTAAGTCCCTTCTGAAGCAAAAACTCAACTTGTGCACTCAACCGGACAGTGTTTTGAGTGATCATCATGTTTTCATTGGTTAATTTTTAGAGAAAGTATCAGGCCTTTCTTTCTAGCCTCAGTTTAGAAGCTCCTCCGAAGCTTTCTATCAAGAGCTCTCATGCTGGTGTATTAAAATGCAAGTGGCATAGCTTCCTGCATCCTGACAGCACACACGCTACCGTGATTATATGACAAACTGATGGACAGCTGATAGCTTGTCGTACCTAGTGATACTTTATAAGTCAACCGGGGGCTGTGTTTTAATGAACAGTGTTCAAAGAGATGTTGCTAAATGAAGGGCAGGGAATTCTGTAGCAAGTTTTATTTTACACAATGTATCTCAAAGCAGGAGAGACACCTCCAAAATTGCATCCTAAAAGGGGCTCCTTGACAATTAAAATTGTCCACTTTCTAGATAGCCAATCCACTTGAAAAGATCCATGTTTGTGTTCATCACAAAGAATGGTGATCCAACATAGTCCAGAAATGCTTAAATGCTGTCATTAAGAACACCGAAGTAAATTTTGCTGACGATGATGCAAGAGCAGAGGGAATAGTATAGTTAGAGTGGTGCATTGACAGGGAACTGCCAGGAATTTAAGCCTGATTCAGGAGAAGACAGAGGATGGGAGGTACCAGTACTGATGTTGGCTGGGTCTTGGATGAAAGCAGAAAATACCATAAAGCATATAAAACATATGCATATACACACATATTAAAGCATTATATATTTATATAGATATATATTTAATTTAATTTTAATTCATATATTTAAGCTCAGAGCAAGAGTTGAAGAGTTGTAAATGGAGACTTTTGTTTGTTTGTTTAATCTATTTACTTGATTTGTTTACTTATTGTGGATAGCGTCTTCTGATAGATGACTTCTCCTACTGAAGTTTATGTTTGTTTTATTCTGCTCTAGTTTATTATTCCTTTGCCTAAAAGATGTGAATGAATTTTTAAGAATCTGTTTTACTTTCTATTCTTAATCTGGGCATCGGATTCACTGATTGGGTCACTCTCCACTCATAGATCATAAGCAGAGACCCCTATCCTTCTTGCAGTGTGAAATGTTGACTTTGCAAGCAAGCGGAAGGCTCACCTTTAGTGATTGGAAGCTAGAGAGCTAAGGAAGATTTTCTTTCACGAACGGATATTAAAGTAAACCTTTTTGTTGTTATTGTTGTTTTCATATGTTTGGTGGATAGAGAGAGAATAGGATTAAATTAAAGCAAGCAGGATCTAGCTTTCTACGATAGATGTAATGAAAAACTTCTGGACTTGACTAGTAGTGAGGTTTAAAGGCACATCGAGATAATTGTTCCCTACCGTTTGTTGTGTAAGAATAAGAGCACATGAAGTAATTTTAAAGCAGTCTGGTGTGTCATTAGGAAAACCGATTTGGTGTCATCGGGCTGCCTTTAGAGATTTAGCACTGTGGATTGGAGCATGTTTTAATTGCCATATGCACTTGACTCCAACGCTATAAAAGCAGTCCTCGCCTAGAGTGATTGTGCGTCTGGATGATGCACAAAGGCTTCCAGCCAGCTTCGCTCCTGTTATTATGTAATGGCACTTAGTGCAAGCAGGACACAAATGAACTCGCCCCAGCTAGTCTGCTTCCTGATGTGGATCACCTCAGGCTCCCCTCAACAGCCTGGGCTTGTCCCCAGGAGCTTCCCCGGGAACTCTGACTAGGAATGAGAACACGTGGCAGCCACACAGTGGAGTACAGGGGCAGAATATATGGCCACAACTTCCGGGTCCATCTCTTTCAGTGTATAAAGTTCCTGTGCTGCTTATTGTTCTTTGTGATTTTTATACACCACCTGGGTTTGATTCTAAATTTTCTTCTTGAGATCACATCCAAAGGGTCAAAATGGAAGGGGGAAGGAAAGTTTGTAAGGGAGAGAAGGAGGAGAAGGAGGAGGAGGAGGAGGAGGAGGAGAAAATGAGTCAAAAGACCAAGGAAGTTTTCCCTGACCTTTTGGAAAATCTCACATATACGTTTGACTAATAAAGGAGATCTTTGGCAGTGTGGAACACACTATGGCAGGCTGTAGGCATGGCTTGTTTGAGAAGCTAGTGATTTGGGTCCTCTGGGTCCTCACTTCTCTCCCCCACACAGAGAAGTTCTAAAAAAGTGATGGTGGCCATGACGATACCCCTGAAATACGTTCATAGCATGCCGAGGGAATGTATTCTGAAGGGCTGCCATCCATTAGGGATACAAAGTACTTATATTGGTGACAAAGAATTCCTTTTCAGTGCTAGATAGTTACGCTGTGTGTTCTGAAACATTCTCCAAAGGAAAACAGGGGCCTTCCAACACCCAGCAAGGTCCAAGCAAACGCTGTTATCAATCACAGGTTGCTCCTTGAACTTTTCGAAGGAGTCGAGACTTGGGTAGCTGATTTTCTAAAGATTCTTGGCCTTCACATTGTGAGGATATTAAAAAGAGAGAGGGAGAGAGAGAGAGAGAGCAGAGCAAGAACTGGTGTCTTTGAGGGTTGCTCTTTGAGACTCTGAACGTCAGCAGAGAGAGCGCATGATGGGCACCTGGCTGCTGCTGGCATGATGGCTCAGCACAGATCCCCACACTCTTTTCTCCAGGGAAAATTCTAGGAGATGAGTAATCACTTCTTAAAGCTATTTTCTCAAAAAGTCATAAGGAATTACCAAATTTTACACAGAATTTCCCTGCAAGACTTCATGAAGTCTCACTGCTACCAGTTGGATTTGCACTCATGGCAACCTTCCATACTATAGACTCTGTAGGGTGTCAGAGACCATAAAGCTGTCGGCAGCAGACCATCTCATCATTCACCCGAGAGTGGCTTTGAACCAATGACCTTGTGGTGAGCAGCCTAACAGTGTTATCAGGACCCCTCAATATTTTATAGAATCATTGTTATTTTTATGACGCCAGTTTTCTACATCATTTAGAAATTCTTCATAGGAACTCTGTGTGCATTTCCTTTGCTCTTCCTGCCCAGCCCCATTCCAGGCAGTCAAGGTGTTCAGAACTCTGCTGTTTACTAGATATTTGACCCGCAACAGCTTTCGTCCAGAAGCCTCTGGAGTTCTGTATTCTTGGGGCTTCCTTTTCTCTTACTTCCTATTCACTTTCCTAAATATATGCCAGCTGTGCTTTTGGAATGCAGTTGTATTTAGACTAGAATGCTGCTGTAGTTAGAAAGGAAACCTACATAGAATGATGTGACATTATTGCTATTGTTATTAAAATTAATGTATACATACCCCAGATTACTTGACACTATAAATTATTTAACACTATGCTTTATCATCTATAAAACAGTCAATGAAACTTGCTGTTCCACTTTGTCAGACTCTTCTAGCATCAAACTCCTGCTTAGGATTCTGATAATATAAATTTATTTCTATGAGGAAATAGCAGAGGAAATAGTACATAATTCTGATCTAAAGATGTTTTTCCTTCTCTCAGGAGGAATTATAGCCTTTGTGGCTGGCGATAGTTCATGTCTGAGCCTTGGTTTCTTTACCTTTATAATGGGTAGTGCATACCTCCTGGGATGCCGTGAAGAATGAAGGACTGATTTTGTGCAAGTATTCAGCAGAGCAACTACCTACAAATGGCACTCTATTTGGTTTCTATCTGTTACTTTATTTTGTAATTGAAATAAGAAAGTATAGCACAGATTTTTTCATGGGAACTGGAACCTTATCTGGATCATTGCTTTATCAGACAGAGCTACTTCATATTTATCAGTGTATACCAAATCAATCAGCTCTTATTGGTTTTTTAATAGGCAAAGAAAATTCTACAGAATATTATATTTTCATCAGAGCCCTTTTTTTTCTTTTATGTTATAATACAGAGGTGACTCTATATACTCTGGGGTCTATCATACACTGAAATGAAATTTTTATGCCTTGCAATTCATGTTGTAATTTATTTAAACAGAAGGGGATTATAAATTGCAGTTTAAAGATAGCTGCCTCTCCTGAGACATTTGCATCAGTGAGCACCTTCAGCTCTTGGAAGTGTTTTCTAAACCCCTTGCAGCAGGATTTGTCGCAGTCATTGAAAAATTCTTGGCTCGGCCATAGCAATTTCTCATCCACTAAAGAAATGGTATAATTTTTGAATAATATTTTAAAATGCAGATAGCATGAAATGTGATTGATGACTATTTCAGAGTGAGGTATATTTCCTTTACCAATCATAGTGTAGATTGGGATGGGTAGAATCGAGGAGCTTGGCTGACCAGTAAGCCTCTTTTATTCTGCAGTTCTGCAGGTGTAGACCCTTTGTATTATTAAAGCAACCCTTTAAAACATTTCCCGAACAAATCTGCTAACAGGGAAACCAAATGCATTGGTCTCAAGACAGGGACATGTTCTCTAAGAGAAGTCTGGCATTTCAGTAATTTTTTTGATCAGACAATTGAGAAGTAACCTTGTGGGATCACTTTATTCTGCAAATGATTATCCTGCATGTGATCCTGAAAGATCTTTTAAACTTTACTGTTCTTTGCATCAATCCCACATCTCTCCTTCCAAAATATGAAGAAGTTGAAGCCAAAGGTAAGTGATTTTACCTAGGGACAGAGGCAGAGCAAGTCCCATTATGGGCTCAACAACTTCAATGCCTTTAGTCCACCAGTTTTGATTCTTAAGCACCACGTCTTTCTTTTCATGTCACACAATCTTAGTTGAGAGGAGCCCTGGTTGTGTATTGGGCTGCTGAATGCAAGGTCATCAGTTCAAAACCAGTTTCTTCATCAGAGAATGATAAGACTTTCTACTCCCATAATAACTTCTAATTTTGGGAACTGGTCAGGGCAGTTCTACTTTGCCCAGCACGGTTGTTATGAGACTAAACTGATTCCATGGCCACGAATTATCTGGGATTGAATCTTTCGCCAAACTCTGACTTCTTTTTCTTTAAAACTATGCACCAGCTGTTACAGTAACTGGGGTCTTTTTATGCAGTACTTGTTTCAAGAAGAAATTCCCTTACATGTTTGCTGTTTTCCTGGTATCTGTATACAGAGCGCAGAACTAAAATTCATAGAGATTTTAACTATCCTGATTTTCTACAACTTTAGTCACATATTTTTTTTTAAAAAAAGATTACTCCCATAATTCTCAGTGTTTGTAGTTTAGGCAAGAAGACCGGCTCTGAAGTCATAGGTGCTGAGCTTGGTGTCCCAACACGATGGACGCCGTGTGTGTTTGCTCACTTGCTGACTTGCTTGTCTTTATCCCCCATTGTACAAGAGGCCTCCTACGAGCCGAGCTGTCTACAAATTCAAATGTCCCATACATGCTCACCTCAGTTAGTATGCTACTAATCAAACAGTATGGGGTCAGCTATAGTTCATAGAGTAGAATCACTTATTCTCTCTTTATCTCATTCCTAAAGAGAACTAGTCCATTTCCCCAAACTCCCTTCTTGCTCAAATGATGTTTTCCTTTGATGTTATATTTTAGCACTGTTTCAGCTAGTCTCTGCCAAGAGTCAATTCTACATATCCTCTGTACTGTCGGTCATTAGAGCGGAGCCACCTAGAACAAAGTCGAGGCACTTGAATTGCTGGCTGGGTACATGAGTGAAACTAACTGTGAGGACACTCATCTTTGCCCCGTTGGGTATATTTGGAGTCGATCCGTTTAAATGATAGGCCTCTATGGGAGAAATGAAGGCACGTCTCTAGCAATGAATTCTATGTGACAGGGAGCTATGTGTACATGACAGGTGTAGTTATTTTTGATTCTTGAAATTTACCACCAGAGAAATTTTAGAGCAGTAGGCTTAGGCTAACAGTCCACTCTCTCCTAGAGAAATTTAAGTTCACTTAGTGGATTTTAATTGCACTGACTTACTTTTTAATACAAAGATGAGGGACCATGAAATCAATAATATGATATCAAAGGAAATGCAAATCCTGTAGTGGGCTTCAAGATGTTTCTCAGTGAAAAATCCTACTTTTTCCCAGGGCGAAAGTATTTATCACAACATTTGAAATGTGGTTAGTCAAATAAAGAAGCTGCTTTTCAAAAACTGTGTTTTGAGATTAGAATATAGTTTCTCACTTGGATTGAGTAAATTGTGGGTAATTCTCCAAAAATTGCATAGAGATTGTATTTCTGAAATTGAAGCAATTGTCTGAGGATTTGCTGTGATAAATGTGCTTAGGAATAGCACATTGATTTTCATTATGTAGCTGTAGGATATAGGCATATGCTGTGTCTCTATCTAATGAATTGCTTGTGTTCCAAAGAGGTCTTTGAGCTCGGAAGGATATGTTTGTGATGGTGTATTTTTCCCTATTGGTTTCTCGGAAGAACCTGCAGGACATATTCCCAGCCTTTAGGAAACCAATATGCAAGTCTGTGTGATGTGAGTGCTTGTGCTTTTGCCCTTAAAGAGATGTAGTGTGTAAGTACTTAGGGGAACATTTGCTTTTCATTATAGTAGTATTGCTTTCTCCAAATTATTGTTTAATTAGGTAAAGTATTAAAATATTGACGCAACACTACTACATAGTTTGCTAGCCATCATATGGGTGAACTTGATCTTAATACTGTTTGCAGTGCCGTTAGATCTTTTTTCTGATTTATGGCTCCCTCTCAAAGGTCCCAAGAAAGCATTACCTGCATGAAGGTTATCTTTCCTCTGCTTCTCACCCACAGTTTGATCAGAATTATCAATCACACAGTACCATCTAATTTCTGAGAGGGTCAATCTTTTTAGGAGTAGAGGACCTCAGTTTTTCTTGTCTGCAGATTTATACATAGTGATCTCTCTTACATGGATTTTTCCAGTCTGATGCCATATGCTTCTTCATATCCTCCAGCTTCAATGGTTATTTGCTCAGTGTATGGATTGAGTGAGTCTTTTGAGAAGATGCTACCCTGCTGTCACTTTTCCTCATGTAAAACCGTGCACTTTTCCCTTGCTCTGCTTGAACAACAGCCTCTCAATTCAAGTACAAGCTAGATGACGTGAAGACGAATGCAGAATGAGGAGTGGCAGCAGGCTTGTTAACAACCTGCTACATGCAGATAATGTGCTTGCTTAATGAAAGTAGGGAGAACTTGTAATACTTGCAAATGAATGTTAAAGACTGCAAACTTCACTATGGATTCCGGTTCAATGCAATGGAAATCTACATCTTCACCACTGTCCAATGTATGCCATCATGGGGCCTGGAGAAAAAGAAACTGAGTTGTCAAGAATTTCATTGGGATTGGATCCACAGTCAATGCTCATGGAGGTAACCCATAAGGGATCGAAAGACGTACCGCACTGGGTTTATATACTGCAAAAGATCTCTTTAACATGTTGAAAAGCAAGGATGTTACTTTGAGGACAAAGGCGGACTTGGCCCAGGCGAAGGCATTTTCGATAGCCTCATATGCATGCCCAGGTTGGTCATTGAATAAAGAAGACTGAAGATGGATCAAAATATTTCAATTATGGTGCTAGGTAGGAATATTGAAAGTGCCATGACTGCCAAAATATCCAACCCGTCAAGACGTATAGGCAGACTGTCTCTTGGAGGCAAGGATGGTTTGACTTCTCAGGTTCTCAGGACACATCAGTCCCTGGAGAAGCACACCATGCTTGGCAAAGGAGGGAAGAGCCAAAAAGTAGGACCTTTCACAAGATGGATTGGCGCAGTGGTTGCATTGATGGCCACGGAACATAGAACAATTGTGGCCCAGGATTGGGCAGTGTTTAGTTCTGTTGTACACAGAGTCCGTTGAACATATAGCTGCAGTCCTGTGACACTGTTGTCTTATATGTCTTTTTGTCCCAGTAGATAGTGATTTCTTCCTGGGAAGAGATACTTGCCTTAGTCATTTGTTTATTATCAGTGCATTGCATGAGACATGAAAGGTCCTTTCGTTGTAAAAGAAGCCCTGGAGAGGGTAGTGGAATATGAATTTACCTGTTACCCACAAAGCAGACAGATCAACACCATCATCCCATGTACTGGAGAAAGACAAATCTTTCTGCTCCTGTAAATATTTACAACTAGAAAACCTACAGGGGCAGTTCTGTGCTATAAAATTGCTGAATCAGAATTGATTTCATGGCAGTGAATTTTGCTCGGTTAATTGGGAAACTTTTTAAGTTCTGCAGCTAACTCAGTTCATTTGTAATTATACCTGCTATTGGACTTGAATTAGACTTCTATGGTGCAAATAAAGCCAATGTGTCTGACGATTTTCCATAAAGAGACCGACTAAAGATTCACCATGTCAAATTGAACAACGTTATGTAACAATGTGCCCATAAGAAATCTTAAAAACCATTTCCCTACCTTTTATTCTGAGGAAGGTAATATCACCAATCGTACTTTATGAATATCTAATTCTGTTCGATACCTGCATATGATCACTGATTGGCTTTAAGAAGTTGACAGAAAAGATATAGAAGGAATCAAACTAGAAAGATATTCTAAAATCTATTCAGTAGTTTTTCCTATAATCCTGTAAGCTCACACCCCCACATGCCAGCAAAATCACTCTATACCTTTATTAAAACTTCAGTATCTGCATTGGTATTTAGAGTGGTAGCAACATAAAGTTGAAACCTGAAAGATGTGAAGGATATAAAGTCATGTTTTAATAGAGAAACTAAATTGCTCCTTCAAAGAGGCTATAAAATGGAAAAGCATTCATTATAAATGTAATAAAAACTTATGAGTCCCATTTTATTAAAACTACACCCAGTTTCCTGAAGGGGCTGTATCATTTAGAAGTAAACCAGTGATGCTTTATGTCTAACACCATTCTTTATGTGAGATAAGATATCTACTGAAATGAGGTTGGTGGTTTTAACATGATCCCTAATGGACATCAATCCATGTTATAAGATTAGAATTTTTACTTTAGCAGAGTTTGCAGCTTCTGATAATAACAAGCTCAGCTCAGGTTAATGACAATAGTAAATTACTTACTGCTTTAAGCTCCCTCTTGAAATGGAACAAGAGTAAAAGATAAAGCTTATGCTGTTTCTAATTGGTGTGTTTCATCTTACTATGATTCTGTAAACTTTTTCTCAAGTCAAATTATACAGATTAACATTGCCATTGGATCATAATTTCCTGGTGCTTACCATCAACCTCTATCTTTCTATTTCCTTTCAGGTACAGTAATCTTTTCCATTGGTTAAACAAGAATCATTCTATTTAGTCTCTGGTAATTTTTCAGTATCTTATACTCATATATTCTAGATTTGATACATTTCTAAATTATTTAAATTGATTATGGTTTTCCCAGTAGCAGAATTTTAAAAGTGCAAATGGAGAATATGCTGAAGTGGAAAGAAAATTTCTTCTATTACTTTTGATTCTAGAATCAAGTAACTTTCCATAGAGAGACGTATATACTGACATGAGAAATATTTGTGTTAATTACATTTTTGAATTGTTCTATTCAGAAAGTAGATAAGGACTTCTGTTAAGTGGATAATGGTACACTTATCACAATTCCTTGCTTAAAACTAACTCCATTAGTAAACAAATATAAGGAAACTTCAAGAAGTTTGTGGGGGAAAAATAGAACTAGAAGATCATGGAATTTTTCCTTGAACATTTAAGCCCTCTTGTACATCATGTGTACAAGAAAACACTTGTGATTTCAAATCAGAGTAACTATCATATCTCCCAAATGGAATAGAATTTGGACCAGATTGAGAGAGGATATTGGGAACTGATAAATATCTTCAGATATCTAGTAGTTTTCACCTACCACAAAGGAGTGTACTCATATATCTTCTGCTTAAACATTCAATGTAATAGATAATTTAGCAGTCATTGAGATAAATATCGAAGAGATTACACAGATAAATAATAATGTTCTTTATTTGAAGAACATTTTCATGTACATACACATACACATACCAAGGACACATAGCTCTATGACCAATTTAAAGTATGGAAATAACGTGTCCCCATAATGTAGGATTTTTTGATGCACAGGATTAGCAGGTGGGAGAGAAACTTGCTAAAGAAAGTGATGAGGATGTAAGATTTCGGTAGGTAACAATGCAGAAAGGATATAGCAGGTATGAAGAACCCCTGCCATTAGTGGGTCCTGACTCAGCAAATCTGTAGGACGGAGTCCAACCTCTCCACATGGCTTCCAAGGGAGCAGCTGGTGGATTGTGACCCTTTGGTTTGCAGCTGTGCTGGTAACTTCTGTGTCACCTGGGTTCTGTGTCTTCTAGATTGTCAAAGTCAGATGAAGGAAGGGGAAGATCCATAAGGAAATAGCTTTGGATTCCATTTTAATCACCGCGTGAGATTTTTGCTAGAGAGTAATAACATCTGCTTATTATCACATATGAGTAACAGCCGGTAGCCCTTTGTGTTTCATTATGTCCATTCATTTGCATGAGTGTGCACAGCAAAGCCTAAGAAGGGAGACACACAGAAAGAGAGAGGCCTGAGTGGCATTTTCTCATTGAGTCAGGCATCATAAATGCAGGTTGGTCTTCTCTGTATCCTTCTCCCGAGTATTATGTGGTTCTGTAGGCAGGTCTGGAACATATCTTTAGAGACATTGTGATTGCAGACTGACCCTCTGCCATTGTATACATAGTAGTGAGAAAAATTTCTTTCTTTTGAGATGAGTGGAAGATGCTTCTTTATTTTCTCATTGGTAATTGCACTTATATCTCTAGAATATAACACTCTGGCTCAAAATATGCAGGAATTTTTGGAGAAAGGGTTACCGTTCAAACAAACAAATAAAACTATACATTTAGTTGATGTAGTTTCTCTGCTACTTTGCAATGCTATATACCTACTGCAAAATATCATTACTGAAATCCCCACCCCTTTTCCTGTTGGTTACTCTGGAGCAGATCATTGGTTCCAAATCTTCACTGTGTTTGAAATTCCAAAGTAAAAATACCTTTTTAGTTTGGAAGTAATGAACTGAGATCCAGTAAAATGTAGAGGAACAAACTGTTCTTGAATTCTTGAAACCAGGTCTTTTAGTGACTATGATTAGGTCAGTTTGCCAAGAGACAGGATATAATATGAAGGGGCTACAAGATGTTTATGAATAGTTTTACTATCTTTTGATTCTATACTCCACAAACTTCTTAAAGTTCCCTTCATAGCACTGAGTAAATATATTGGTGTTATGATATGGTAAATTAGTTCTTCTGGGATTTTTAATTTAGGTTTTTTTTGTGTGTGTTTCTTCATTATCCCAGCTGAGCTTGTACAATTTCTTATAATTGATACTCTGGTTTAATTTCACCCCTCAATATTATCAGATTATAAATTCTATTTTTCTTGTTGATGCCCAATTCTGCAATTTTAGGTTTGCTTTTTGAAAAATTATCTGGAGATTTCTCCCTCAAATAATTGGCTGTAGAACTGAACATTATTTTCTTTAAATTGCTTAGTTTATTTATAAAATAATTGACTAGATAATTGGCTATTCTTGAGTGTTGCTGGAACTCTGCAACATTTCCTGTATTTTCTGAACTTATTAACATTGATACTTCATGAAGTTTTCATAGGAAAATTCATGGAAGTTTAAGGCAGCATTGTATATTATGAGGATAAACTAATATTAGCCCTAATCAACTTATATTAAATGGAAGAATCCAACTCAGTTTGAAAAATTGTATGTAAGGTAATTTATTCATAAAAAGGGAAAATCATGATCACATTTGAATGTGGGAAGACATCTGCTTACACAAGTGAGAGTAGGTGACCTAAAAAAATTTTTTTTAAACCCTTTTCTCACACAATTGATGTAAAGCATTAAGCAAAGATATTATGAGACCTGGTTTGGTTACTGTTGGATGGACATCACGAGGAGGGTGTGTTGTGTAGTTAGGTGCCATGGAGTCTGTTCTGACTCCCAGTGACCCTGTGTACAACTGAACATGACATCGCCCCGTCCACCACCATCCTCATGTACCACCAGTCGTTCCCAGGCTTGAGCCTGTTGTCGCAGTCAGTACGTCAATCCATCTTGTGTGAAGGCCTTCCTCTTTTTTCATGCTCCATCTAATTTTACCAAGCATTAAGCCCTTCCTCAAGGACTGATCTCTCCTGACACAAAGTACGGGAGAAAATGTCTTGTCATCCTTGTCTCTTCAGGAGTATTCTGGCTGTATTTCCAGGAACGACTTGTTTGTCTTTTTGCTAGTCCATGGTACTTCAGTATTCTTCACCAGCATCATAATTAAGCTGCATTCGTTCTCCATTGATCGTACAGTCACATGCGTATGAGCTGATTGAAAATGCTATGCCTGGGACAGGCTCACCTCAGTCCTCCAAATCCCTGCTTTTAAACACTGTGAAGAGAGCCAGTGAATGCACGTTGGCTCTCATTTTGTCATGCTCTGCCCATGTGTGTACTGCTGTGATGCTGGAAGCTGTGCCATGTATAGTTCCAATGTGAGCAGTCACCCCGGGGCAACCCATTTCCGTAGAGCTTCCAGACTCAGAAAAAACTATGAAGAAGGAAGAATGTCCATAAAATCACCACCAGCAGCAGTACCACTGTTGTACAAGGATGACCTAGGGATGGGGGATTGGCTTCTGTTGGATGATTTAATATAAAGAATTACAGTAATTGAGTTCAGGAACTATTACAGATGTCCAGTCGTAGCTTTTTAGCTTTCAGGTGGGAATATAAAACATCCCTAGTGGATGGGAACACAGGTTTAATCATATGTCTCCGGAGTATGTGAAGATTCATCTTGATAACAGGGTCTCATTTCCCTAAAACCCTGGTCGCAAACTGTGGGTCACAAGCTATGGGCAGATGGTTCAGTGTGAACGTGTGGCTCTGGTCACATTGAAAATATTTGAAGGTTGTTATTTCAGATCACGGTCATTTCCTTTGTTTGGAAAATCATATGTAAGGCTCTTGAGTGATTTTAAAGTTGTTAGGAGGGACGGGGTCAGATCTTTGGTCTCGAGAGTTTACCGACCCCTGCCCTAAAACAATTGGCTAATCAAATCCTTTAAGTCGTGTGAAAGTGGGAACTTTCACCTAAGGTCAACTTCAAAACCCTTTCAAGTAGGAAGAAATAATCTTTCAACCTACTTCAGATAAGGGAATACATCCCTCTCTTTGGAGTGTATTATTTCACATCTTAGCTCCTCCAGACAGAGAAATGTAAACTCATTGTTATGGTTTCTCACAATGATATTCCCAGGTGTAGTGGTTGTTCATAGGTAAAGTAGCTGTGGAGCCCAACCTATCGGTCAGAGAGAAGCCTCCTGACACTTCTTCGGGGATGTGGTCATACAAAAAAGAGAACAAGCATTGCTGAATCCTCCTCCTCTTTGCCGCTCACCCTCTGCTGGCTCGGACTCTGTGCATGCCTCCAGGGATGGGCCATGTGGCCCTCGGAGGCTGTGGATGCCCTGTCATCTGTCATTGACTTTGCATCCATGTGACGCTGTACCTACTCGCCAGTGATACCTCTGCTTCATCAGCCTGCAACTGCATGGATCTGAAGAGGGCTCCAGCTAGTTTTGGTCCTATGGAATTGAGTAGGATAGGGCTGGGATGCCTTTTTGATATAAAATTACATCTTGATATAAAGTTTCATTCATTCATACATATACTCTATATATACACACACATATACACACACACACACACACACACACATATATATATATATATATATATATATGAGTTTCACTGCTTTTGTATCTGTAGGGAACCCAGCCTAATACAGCAGTAATGATAGCTAGTCTAGAGAACAAATATTTAGTCCTAGGCAGGCAGTTGGATAAAAATAACAATCTAATTCAGCCCAAACTGGGTTAAGTTTAATATAATATTAAATTTATTAACATTTTTATATAAATGCCTTTATGAATTTCTCCTTTATAAGTAAAATCAATAGTGATGTGCATATAAAATTAAATATTGCATAACCATGGGAACCAATGAATGGATTTTTTATATCTTGTTATAGAGAAGTGTTTAAGATAAGTATTTGGAAGTTAAAAACAAAATAACCCCCCCCCCAAAGGAAAATATAAAGACAAAGCTTATAGCTAAACAGTAAGTACATATACAGGGGAAGACATGAAGTAACATTTTCTAGGTTCTGATACAATGAATTCTCTTGGAGAAGAATAAGGAAAATTTGCATTTTTATATTTCAAGTCTTCTCTCTCTTAGCCACTTTAACTTTATTTTCTTTTTTGGAATCTCCTCTGCTTTTTAAAAGGATTGCATATTAACTTTGAAATCTGAGACAGTTTTATGCACTTTTTTTACTTGGAAAAGAAAAGGTCTCTGACTCTCTTTCATTACCTCCCGCACTCTTCAGTGAATAAACTCCCTAACGTGCTGCCAATTTATAATAATTATGAAACAATTTTGTGAAAAGTGTAACACTGCTTCAGTCTAAACTATCAGTACGGAATGAGCGACTTTATTGAGCAGGGTTTTTGTCCTTCCTAATTTGACTGTTTTGGCTTGATTGTGAAAATGAAGAACAGAGTTATATCTCTGTTTGATTCGTATGATAGTCAGTATCAAGAAACAAACATTTCTTTGAAAGAAACACAACTCATTATAGAAGATGGATGATCTTAGTTATTTAAACCTTACCAGGCCATAAAAGATTAAACTTGATTATAGCATTGTATGCATATTGACAATGCAAATGTATAGATTTTGAGAAACATCGGATGACTTCAAATGTTGGATCTATATTTATTTAGTATTTTACAGTTAATTTTTAAAATTGCAGAATGATTTTAAAACATCGCTTTAAATGATGATAATATATACTTGTGAAAAGATTTACAAGGTAAAATAAATGAAGTAGCATCCCCTGAATGAAATGCTGATTCAAAGTAGACCAGTGTTTCCAAGTGGGCTATGCTGTACCCTCAGTGGGTCTGGAGTGGTTAAGGGGCTCTGCGGAAGCAGGAACCTACGCTGTATCCTCAGTTATGGGCTGTAATACAAAAGGCTTTAATTGCCAGGGGGTTGATGAATAATTTCTGAAAAGGGAAAGTAGGACAAATAAACTAGGGAACTGATGTAATAGGCTTCAATAAAATATCTGTTTGTTTTTTAAACGTTTTTCACGATCACATTCTTGCAATAAAAAAGGTAATAAGATAACGGATAAGGAGATGTTATTGTTTTACTTTGAATTCTGATCCTTTGTTTATGATGAATATAGGTTTTTGAATCCCAACCTAGTTCTTTTTATTGCTTCTTACAATTTTATGTTTTTATGAACTTAGTTTTCATAAGCCACTGATAATACCATCTAATTTTAAGGAGATCATAGATGTTGGCATCAGTTTAAATACATCTACGTTTGCACAAAAAATTGTTTTTAGTCCATCCCTCATATCATTTTCCAAATATAGCCGTGATATTTAGATGTGTGTATTACTTTTTATTGGCAGAAATGGTGTCATCCCAGAAAAATTAATGAAATCTTTGTGATCTATATAAGCATATATTGAAGCCCCCAATCTGTTGTTTGGTACTTATTTTTTAACACTTTATGATACAAGTATTATATGATATATACCAAACTGTTAAGAACTAACATTGAATACCATACCAAATGTTGGTATTATTAATTGTACGATTTTAAAATTATTTATTTTCAGAGCTTCATTGAGATACATTATATGCTGTTTTCTAGTTCTAAAACTCTATGTGATATATTTCCATATGTGGGAGAATCACCTCAGAAAATAAATACAGCGTGTTTTCTCTATAATATTGTACATTAATGCACAGTACAATAATTTGGAAATTTAACATCTGTCTTTTAAGCATGATTATTGAAGTTGATACTGATGGGAGACAGATAGCTGTGTTCTTTATAAATGATTTTAAAATTTGTGATGAAATATTGGAAATGAAAGTAAATCTTCTTGCCTCACAGAACTGATGAGGATAATTTAGAAAATATGCATAATAAAGAAATATTTTAATGTTTTTCTTTGATTTATTAACAAATACCGATAAATAATTTGATGAGATGCACAAGAACTCATGTGATAATAAAGAAATCAATGATACCTACTCAGCAGACATGTATCGAGTCTTTTTGTGTTCTAGACATCATGCCAGGTAATGGGGCAAAGAACAAGCCTACTGCCACCGAATCAATTCTGAGCAAGGGGACCCCATCTCGGGTTTCTGAATGTCTGTCAGTCTTCACAGGAGCGGGCTGCCTCATCTTTCTCCCATGGAGTGACTGGTGGGTTTAAACTATTGGCGTTGTGGTTAGCAGTCCCGTAAATATGAAGACCTTCTTGCATTGATGAAGCTCATACCACTGAAAGGGAGCATTACAGACAAATCATTATGATACCAAGTAATACATGTTATAAGCAAGATACTGGTACAAAGGAGGCATTTATTCTCTGGTGCACTCAAAACCCTCCCTAGAGGCTATGCGTGGAACAGGAGATGTCAGAGTAGTGTTGTAGTTACATAATCTCATATCAACTTGAGAATATTAATATTAATCAGGTCAATCAGGTCACAGCCTGATGATACCTCTTGTGGACATGGCCTTCTTATAAGGATTCTGGGAACTTCCTCTCTTCTCCACTGCCACTGGATCACACTGTGATCTTGTGCATCCACACCATCGCATGCCCTGCATGAATCTGACATGGGATTTATGGGCTAGTATTGGACACACGGCTTAATACTGGACTTATGGACTTGATCTGGACTGCGCTGGGAAGTTTTCTCAATATACAATTGCTTTGTGAGAAAAGTTCTCTCTTAAACACACATGAGTGTCTCTGGACTTGTTTTCTCTACTCAACCTGGACTACCACAGATAGGGTATCACAGATTGGACAGTAAATAAATACTTATTCCAATATGAAAAGGATATTACAAGAAGAGCCTGCTCAGTTTATCAAATATTTCTTCAATAGCTGCAGTGCTCAAATGCTAGCCTGCAAGGTCTAGAAAGCTGAGAAAGTCAGGCCCATCCTGTGGAGGTCACATGCTGAAGAAGTCAGAGATGTGCGCCAAGGCAGAGACTGAGTGCATGTGCTTTGGGATTGTGCTGTCGGACCAGCCCATGGAATAGTTGCCGAGTCCCACAGAGAAAGCTGGGACTTCAAGAAGTAATTTGCCCTCTAGAGAAGTGAGTTAAAAATGGACTGACATGAAACAGAAAAGAAGTCTAAGAAATCAATGTCTATAAAAAAAACCCCAAAACCTCCACTGACAATATAGTCTTGAAGACTTCAACTCAGTTTATGAGCAGGGTAAGGGGACGCTGACCCACAGTGTGGCCAAAATAAGTGTTGTCAATGAATAGGCCTGAGACCAGGTGCAAAGATCAGAGGGGATTTAAATTCAACTGTTTGACAAACACTTGACTGGCGCAATTGTAAAAGAGGTTTAAGTAGCATATGTACTTGGAGATACTTATTGATATCTAATTCAGTGCACACAGGATCCCATTCCAATGGAGTGGGAGCCACCCTTCTCTAGGTGACAGTGCCTGCCTGAGGGTTTCCTAGGCAGAGGGCTGTATTTAGAACCCCTCCTCTCCTTAACCAAATTATCTCTGCTGAGATCAATACAACCTGACTGGTTTAGAAATTATCAACAGGGCTGAGCCCCGGTGGCGTAGTGGTTGTGCGCGGGACTGCGACCCACTGGGACGGAGGTTCAATTCCAGTAGTGGGGCTGGGCCTCCTACTCCCACCACCAGAGAGCAGTGATGCCCCCCACCCTCTCCCAAAAAGAAATTATCAACAACAAGAACAACAATAAAACTGAACTAAATGGTTGGGGATTGTTTGATTCTGTTTTCAGAATGTTTCCAGGTTTCTCATCTAGGTTTTACTACACTTCCTCACATAAGTGACTCGCCTCAGTCAATCTCCTGAAATGAATCTTCATTCTGACTCATTGTCAAGAGCACAACTTTGACCTGTCATCCTGGTAGTCACTCTCAGCCTCCCGGAATAGCAAACGTTGTTACTATCAATTTTCTCTTTTGTTTTTATTTCTTCTAAGCCCTGAAAAAAGCTCATAGTGTGTGTGTGTGTGTGTGTGTGTTATTTTTCATGCTAACTATTCAAATCACTGCCTAGGTGATTACTCACAGTTTCTTTAGCACCTTCTCTTCTGACCCTTTGGACTTCTCTCCAGTTTGTTTAGTTATTTCGTGACCCCTTTTGCTGTTTCAAAGGGCTCCATACTGTCTCTCTGTCTCTCTGTCTGTCTCTCTCCACTTTCGCCTTTGGAAGTGGGCAGGGGGAGTTATCCACTTTCCTTGATGAAACTGACTCTGTAACTTCCAGATTTTTTTCTGAGCTCCAGAACTGCCCCTCTATCCAAGCCTTTTAACATCATTATTAGTGTTTGAGGGATGCCAGGAACAGGCACTTCAAACTGAGGGTCTGACACAGAAGTATGTCCAGAAGCCTGAAATCAAGATGCAAGCAGGGCCGTCCTTTCTCCTAAGGCCCTAAGGAAGAACTAACTCTTCTTTTCCACTTTGAGTTTTGGGTAGCCTCAGGCATTCCTTGGCTTGTAGCCGCATGACTCGAATCTCTGCCTCTAATTTTTTTTTTATTGATTTATATCTGTTGTCAACTAGCATGGGGATTTTCCTCCTTCAAGAGAAACAATTCTTAAAATGTTACGACAAGATGTTTTACAAACTAAGTTGAGCTGGAGCAAGGATCAAGAAAAGGAATGAGAGTTCTTGGTAGTACTGAACTGTCCAGTTGGCAGACTAAGTAGGGCACTAGCATCACAGGAATGTAAAACTGAATGTTTTGAAGGGAATTTCCATATACTATTTTTAGAAAAAAAATATCACCAGGAGAAAAATAAGAACATTGCTTCACTTCCTTATATCATGGTGTAGTGTTTTGTTTTTAAATACCTGGCTTTGACTTTAAATGATATATCTGGGTGTAGGATGGGCACCATAATCTTTTTCAGAGCATAGAGTCTAGATATGTTCCTGGTTGCGGAGTGTTAGATAAACTTTCATTATTGACTTCCTTTTGTTGGTTCCTGGATATGTTAGAAACAGAATCACTATTCTCCTGGGGACATAGTTGATCAGCAAAACTCTGGGTGATACTGGATGAGTCAAGATGTCATCTATGAGGTCGTCTTGTGTGTAAGATGGAGTTTCCATTTGGTCCATTAACCTTCTGCCAGATCTGGATAAGGACTGATTTCCACGTGGACAGCTTCCTCTCCTGTTTTTCTGTCAACAAGTCCCATCCTACACCGTATGCTGCCGCTAGTTGATTCCTGGCTATAGCAGGAGTTCAACATTGCCCCTTATTTTGTTGGAAGGAGGAGACAGAATATATGCATTCATCCTTCATCAATGTTGGAGAACAGGGGTGAGAGAGGAGGGGTGTGACAGAAAGAATGAGAATTAATGAAAGATCCTTTTTAAAAAAGTCTCTCTTTCTTAACCCAGAGTAGAACAACTTCTGTTTGACCTGGCACACTTAAACATAAAAGGTGATCATTTTCCTATGATAGAATTTATATTTTACTATTGACCTATAATACTTATACATTAAGAGGACAACATATACAGGTATTTGTTTTTAAAGGGTTTGACTTTAAGGGTACATTTAAAAGAGCAACCCCAAGCAAGGCTGTATGTTTAAAAGAAAAGTTTTGTAGGGTGTGTGTGCCCATTCACCCTCACATGCATGGGTGCACATGCATGAGCATTTGAGCAATAGCACGTTACCTAACTCTAGATTTTAGCTGTATTTCTGGAAGTATTCTGTTTGCAAATGTGACTGTGCTGTAACGAATGCATTTTATGTGCAGTAATGGAATTTAAATTGCTCTGTAAGGCTAAGTAACATAGTTAATCTACTTCTGCCTGTTTTTTTTTACATGCAGTTTGTAGGAAGGAATATTCCAAAGAATATTAAATGGGGGGAAATGCGAATATCACTCAAACTGCAAAATAATGTACTGTGAATTGTTTTAAGCCCTCCAACTACATTTGACTAAGGACTCATAAGCTGTGATCACCGCGGTGGGGAGGCGTGTGTGAGTGAGGCAGCACCACTTTCATTGCTTCCCTTGCTCACCTCTGCGATGCCATCTCATCTTCTACTTCAGACATAGTGTTCTCAGCCTTGTTCCCTTCAAAACCTGCTCTAAGCAAAAGGAAGTAGTAGTATTGGGTGTTTGCTGTGTAAGGTTTGTGTAGTCTCTTTTTAAAAAATCATCTTATTGGGGGTTCATACAACTCTTCTCACAATAAAGACATACATCTATTGTATGCAGACTACATTTGTTTTCATCATCATTCTTGAAACACCCTTCTTCTGCTTAGACTCTTGGTATCAGCGCCTCATATTTCCCCCCCCATTTCCATCCCCCTCCCTCATGGACCCTGTATAATGTAAAAATTGTCATTATGTTGTCATATTGTACACTGTCCAATGAGTCCCTTCACCCAATAACCTGTTGTCCTTACCTCAGGAAAGAGGTTATATGTAGCTCTCTACAATTGGTTCCCACCCTTTTTACTCCACCTTCCCCTTCACCCTCCTGCTATCACCACTCTCACCACTGGTCCTGAAGGGATCATCTGTCCTGCATTCCCCGTGTTTCCAGCTCCTATCCACATCAGTGAGCATCCCCTGGTCTAGCCGGATTTGTAAAGTAGAATTGGGATCATGATTGTGGGAGTGAGGAAGCATTGAAAACTAGAGAAAAATTGCACATTTCATTGTTGCTATGCTGTACCATGATTGGATTGTCTCCTCCCTGTGACCCTTCTATAAGGGTATGTCACTTCGCCTATTGCTGGGTTTTGGGTCCTCAATCTGTACTCCCCTCGTTTACAATGATATAATTTTTAGTTCTTTGATGCCTGATACCTGATCCCTTTGACACCTCATGGTCACACAGGCAGGTGTGCTTCTTCCATGTGGGCTTTGTCGCTTCTGAGCTAGGTGGCTTCTTGTTAACTTTCAAGCCTTTAACACCCCAGACGCAATATCTTTTAATAGCCGGGTACTGTCAGCTTTCTTCACCACATTTGCTAATGCACCCATTAGTCATCAGCAATCATATCAGGAAGGTGGGAATGCAATGTTATGATTTTTAGCTCTTTGATGCCTGATAACTGATAGTAGTTCTATATATTCTCATTTAGTTCACCTAGAAGGCTGTCCAGAGACCTGGGGTCATAGTGACTACCTGTTGACCTGGAAGTGGCAAAGGCTGGCAATCGAAAGCATCAGCCATTCCGAGTAAGAAAGAATGGATGCCCTACTCCCATCAGTCGTAGTCTGGTCTACTCCCTGGGACAGTTCTGCCCTGTCTTATAGGGCTGCTATGAGTTGGCATGGCATCGATGACAGTGAATTTAGTTTGTTGAGAGAAGACTGACTATCCAACCTGTGACACTAGCTCTTCTCCCCCTCCTCCAAAACCCAGCTTGTCAAGCTGCCTCATCAAGACTGATATGAACTTTGTTTACCTACCGTCGTGGTGGTGTACACCTGCATCATTGCTATTTGTCATTGAGTTGGTTCCAAGGCCTTGTGTTCCCTGTGTAAATCACAAGGACGCATCACCTCCCAATCATTTGTATGTTGGAGCCCATTGTCGCAGCCGTCCTGTGCCTCCATCTCAGACACATTGCTGGTTTTCACTGACTCTTGCTTCACCCTGTTCTGCATAGTAATGATTATGCTTTCTATAAAGAAGCAGTGTGCCGAAAGAAATGAAAAGTGTGACCATGGTCCACCAAGCCCTGACAATTAGGGCCCTACTTGGAGCAGCCAATGCAAAGAGAGAATCAGATGGCCGGCCCCACTGTGAGACATGACATTCTGCACTGACTCATAGCCCTGCAGGGAACAGCCCTGGGGACACAGTGTGGGATTTGTACCTGAGCTGACCCCACCACACCCACATTGTGGCAAAGCACTGGGAGCGTGCAACAGAACAGAAAGGGGAGCAGAGCAAGGAAGTCTCAGAGAAGTAACAAAAACGAGCTTTGGAGTCAGGATATGGCACCCCATCAGACAATCCTAAAGGTCAACAAATAGACTTTGAACTATTTACAGGCTATTCGCTTTTTAATTTTGTTATTGTTTTATTTTGTTGCTGTCCTTGTTTTGTTTTTCTTTGTCACTTTGTTTGGTTCTGTCTTGTTTTTTATGTGCATATTATTATCTCTATAGTTCTATCTAGCTACTATAGGTGAGTGTGTCAGGCAGGGTTCTCTTAGAGAAATAAAAATCAGGACACTAGTAATTCTTTTTATATATTCATATATAGAGAAAAGTATATAAGATAATAAAGAAACAGTTATCTATAAAGCAGTACAGATTGCTTGGTGCAACTCACTTGCGTGAGGCAACTAGAAGACTGGAAGTCCTTCAAGTCTTGAGGACTGCTGAGTAGTCCTCTGTAGAGCAATTCAGGCTATCTGGTCACAGGCAGCAAACAGCAGAGCAGGTCGCCAACAGTCAGCCTGATGACAGAGTCCAACAGTCCCCAACTCAAGAGATGTATATCCCAGGAGCGTGGCAAAGTAGGGCTTGAAGGAACCTCAACTCACAGCAACCCAGTCCATGATTAGGTGTCCCATGGGTAGTGTTGCTTGGAGGTCGATGCACAGGACGAACAAGGCAGCTCTCTGGTCCAAAGTCCAAAAGCAAGAGAGAGGGCGGAACTCGCCGAGACCTTTCTATCTCTGCCCTTCAGTTCATCCCGTGTGTTCATTGGCCGTGCCGTCACAACAGACCCACCAATCTTCTGTGGCCATGTTGGCATAACAAACCTACCCATCACAGTGAGATAAACAATGTGGAGAAGAAACAATAGGATCAGTGGTTCCAGGGGTACATGAGAGAGGGGAAGTGGTGAAGAGGAAGTGGTGTTAACCAACCCAGGAACAAGGGAAGAACAAGTGATACAAAACCCATGGCAAAGAGGTTGTAGGAGGTCAGGCTGGGACTGATCATGGACAATGAACTCAGAGGCATTACTGAAACCCAAATAAAGACTGAGCATGATAGTGGGACAAGAGAAAGGAAAATGGGAATAGAGAAAAGCACTAGGATGCAAAGGGAATTTATAGAGGCCTAAATACAGGCATGTACATGTGTAAATATACTTGTATATGAGGATGGGGGAGTAGATCTATGAGCATATATTTATATCTTCAGTATTAAGGTAGCAGGAGTACTCCCTCAATACAAAGACACTTTGTTCTATTAAAATGACATTCCATGATGTCCACCTTCCCAACACAATCACTAAAGACAAATGTGTACATAAGCAAATGTGATAAATAAAGCTGATGGTACCCACATGGAAGAATTGCAGCATGTGTGAGCACAAGGCATTGAAGGGATCAGGTATCAGACATCAAAGGAAAAAAAGTCATATCATTGTGTGCTCACCTTCCCCATACTAATACTGAAGACAAATGTGTGCACAAGCAAGTATATGAAGAAGGCTGATGGTGCCTGGCTATCCAGAGATATAGCTTCAAATATCTTAAAGTCTTCATGGTAAACAAAAGACCATCTAGCTCAGAAGCAGCAAAGCCCACATGAAAGAAGTATACCTGCCTGTATGAGCATAATGTGTCAAATGGATCAGGTAACAGGCATCAAAGAGCAAAAAATCGTTATCATTGGGATTGAAGGGGAGTCCAGATTGGGGACTCAAGGCTCATCTATAGGCAACTGGATGTCCCTTTTCAGAGGGGTGACGGGGAGGAGGAGGTGATCCAGTCACGGTGTAGTGTAGCATCGATGAAACACACAACTTTTTTTTAGTTCTTAAATATCTTCTTCCCTCTCTCTCCAACCCCCAACTATGGTGATCCCAATTCTACCTTACGAATCCAGCTAGACTGGAAGATGTGCAACAGTCCAGATAGGAACCAGAAACACAGGGATTCCAGGACAGATGAACCCCTCAAGACCAGTGCTGAGAGTGGTGATACCAGGAGGGTGGAGAGAGGGTGGTGGGGTAGAAAGGGAAAACTGATTACAAAGATCTACATGTAATGTCCTCCTTGAAGAATGGGTAACAGAAAAGTGGGTAAAAGGAGACATGAGACAGTGTAAAAATAAGATAAAATAATATTAATTTATACATTATCAAGGGTTTATGAGGGAGGGGGAAGCGGGGCTTGAGGGGGAAATGAGGCACTTATACCAAGGGCTTAAGTAGAAAAAAAATGTTTTGAGAATGATGATGACAACAAATGTGCTTGACCCGATGGATGGATGGATGGACGGATGGATGGATGGATGGATGGATTGTAATGAGAGTTGTATGAGCCCCCAATAAAATAATTTTTAAAAAAGAAATGGAAAGTGTGGACTTTGAGTTATGATTTCTGGCTTTATACCTGTCTTGCTGCATTACTGCAGACTGAGTAACTTCATGGGTTGTTACTTAAAGCCTTCCTTTAAGTATGGCTGTTTCTCCATGCATGTTTTCTACTCCAGTCTCAGCTCCCTTTGGGGATTTTAATGATTTGTGTGGCTAGATCTTTTGAAAGGCCCAGAAGCCCCTGAGGTTCTGCTAGTTTTATTTGTTCAATATTTGCCTTTTTGCTCTTGAGATTAGGTGATAACTACTGATTTAGCTCCAAATCACTGACTGTCCTGTATTTTATTTATTTCCTCAGCTACAATTAAATCTATTCAATGGATCTTAAAAAATCAGCCACTCACACTTTTATTTGGTTCCTCTTTTTATTTTTCACCTCTCTGATGAGAGTCCCGATGTGTCATTCATTAAGAGTATACATTCTTCTACTGGTGTATGCTTAGTTATAATGACTGCTTTAAAGGTCTTTTTTGAGAAGCCAGTGCCCTTGTCACCATGGGGTTAACATTTGTCGGTTTCCTTTCTTCTTCTTCTTTTATTTCCCTGTGAGACATGAACATATTTTCTGTATGTGGAGTAATTTTATTTTATACCATGGACTTATAAAGTAAGACCAGAGGGACTCCAAAAAGTTCCTGGGGAAAAATGGAGCTAACAGAAAATGGACTGTTCATTATATTATCATTATTCTTCCAGTCAGGTGAGGAATTCAAAGCTCTTGACTGTCAGCTGCCCAAAAGACCATGCCTTTGATGCTTGGTAAGCAAAAGTATTTGAGCCCAAGTGTGTCCAGTTCCAGCATCTACCTTTCCACACAACTGTTGACCTTGCTTGCCTGTCTCTAACATGCATAAAGCAGTGAGCTATTTCCCTTGGTGCTGCATTTTTCAAAAGTTATTTATGTCAGATATTTTATGCAAGATAAAATTAATTCTCACATTTGGCAAGTCTAAGAGTATATTTGATGTTAGATGAAGAAGCACTGTAATCTAAAGTTGGTGCTATGGTAATGCTATATTTAATTTTCAACTGAAGCCTTAAGGACTTCAGAGAATCAGAGAAAGCCTTGTTTATGCTTAGGTGTCAGTGTTTACCTTGAGCATGAAAAATAGAGCAAGTAGTTAGAAAGCTGAGAGGACTAAAAAATAATAACTGTTATGCTGGACCGGGTAAAAAAAATATAAAGCATATACCTCCTAAGCTGAGTGATCAGTGTTTTTAGCTACTGGACATTTAATTTAGTGTATAAAGTGGTGTCAGACAATGCTTTAAAACATACATTCTGAAACTGTGTATCTTCACTGATTTTGATACACTGACAAGCGGCCACTTTAATTTGCACTGGTAATGTAACTAAAATGATCTCATCAACATATCCATTAACACACACACAATTCTGTTGTAAATAAAACCTAATTATACTCGGGCAGAGTTTGATATATTAAGGCTAATTAGTCTATGATAGCTGTTTGCCTGAACAAGCTTTTAATCAAGGAAAGGATTGCTTTAATTTTAAAAATACAGTAAGTTTTCTTTTTCTTCTCCCAAGTCTTCTACTCCCCTTAAGGGGTGACTTGGGTGTGGGGGTAAAAGGGAGTTCAAGAGCATAAAGCCATGAAGAATAGCAGCTCTTGGAAATGTTTGCGTGTTAAAAAACAGCATCCTTATGTGCCTACCTTCTTCCCTATCCCAGTTCTCCAGTGAAGAATGCCATCAGTTTTTCTGTGGTTGGAGCCTTTATGTATTAGAATGTGAACCAAGACACCTTCTTTCCTTTGAGTACTTTCTATACTTGGGCTATCAGGAATAAGACAATTAAAATAGAATTCATGACTAAATTTGAAAACATGAAAGGTAAGCTCTTGAGAAAATACTTCTACTGTATTTATTATGTACATGTGCAGTTTTAATGTTTCCTGGCCATTAATACTAAGCTAATTTCCTTTGGGACAGACCCTTGTAATTTTTTCTTCCCTTGAGAAGGCTATGTTCTATGAAGGCATTTGTGTCTCTCAATCACAGTAATTGACAGAGAAACAAAGTTTGTATTTGGGAGACGTGTTTTTATGCTCCTCTGATGAGTCCCTAATTGCTTTTGTTTTCATTGAAACCTTTGGTTTTAAGGACTAGAATCCTGGAGAGGCTCGAATAGAAAACGACCATGATGTAGTTTGCAGGTGAATGGTTATCTTTCACCCGAGTAGCATATTTGGCTACTCAAGGTCAGCAGTTGGAAACCACCTGCCCTTCCTCCAGGTAAAGATGGGACGCTCTGTGTTCATATGAATCTACTGCCTTGCAACCCAAAGGGAAGGTCTACTTTGCCATGTAAGGTTGATAGGTGTCAATCCACTTGATGTCCGTGAGTCTGGATGGGTTTGGGTCTCTGTTTACTGCTCCTTCCCTTTGGCTCGCTGAGGGCTATCCAATCGCCACAACTACAATACTACCTAGAGAAACTTCTCTCTTTCACCCTGCCCTGCCCATCACTCGACTCAATCAGTGTTGGAAATTATTTTCCCCACGGTGTCCTGCTGTTCGTTGGCGTAGCATTATTTTTGACTCATGCAGTCTCTCTGTGAGCAGGGTGGAACCTCTCACGAGGGTTTCAAGACTGTGAGTTTTCATAAGCTGATCATCAGCAAGGTCTTTCTGGGTTTGAACTACCAGCCTTTCCTCTAGTGATCGAGCACTTCACCGCATCTGCCACCCAAAGACTCTAGTCAGTAGTTTGCAACTATATTAATATAAGTCCGAATGGTATCATTATTATTATAGGGTATGCTAGTAGCAGCCCTCTCTGAACTGATAATTTCTTTTTTTTAAGTTTCAATTAAAAGATCATTTTATTGGATGCTCTTATAACAATCTATACATTGATTTTATCTTTTCTCTAAATCGTCATTATCGTTCAGGTATTGCATGAGTACAGCAAGTCGAGATAAGATCTTTGGCTCCAAGTTTTTGCATTATGTAGGAGACCTTTGTCTTGTAAAGGAGAGGTTATAATACCGATTCAATAGAAAATGACAAGCTGATGTGAGTGATGACATGAGGTCCCTGTTTTTGAGGGTATCAGAAGTACTGTGGTCCCCAGTGGAGCAATTTTGGACCTTTTGCACCCTGCACAGATGCCACACAGTTCACGCCACTGCGAGCTGACGTGCAGCTTCTTTCAGGGTCATCCAGCGCCTCCCGCTATGACAGGCAGAGTTCTTTGCCAACCTACAGACAGGGTTCTCTACTAAACACCAGGAATGGGCCTGAAATGAATGCAACCTATATCCAAACAACAGAAAACTGAATCCACCGAGAGACTGAGGGGAAGACAAAGGCGGGGTAGGGAGTAAGAGTGGCAGCAGCACAGACACTGACTTCTAGAATGTTCTCCAGGTGACCCAGCCTCCCTTACTAAAGCTACCCCTTACCCACAGGTCCTCCTGCTGTTAATGACCATATATCCTCGAGTACAAGCTGACCAAATACAAAATACCAGCCAAGGCACCTAATTTCAGCACAACTGCCTTAAAAATCTGCTGAGAAAACAGGATCTAGAATTGAATACCGAATGTCTTCTCCCACTTTGTAAAATCGATTTGCTTATCCTGTTAAGCACAATATAATCAATACAAATGTGAAACTGATTGTAAATTGGCAATATGATAAGCTGGTTGATGGAGGCCTCAGATTGTGGAGAGAGACTGCTTGCACCGCAGGCCTACTTTCCTGAAACATCTAGACTGTTCCCAGATCTTCGATTGCACATGTGATTTGAGGTCTCAGTGCTTTACCTGTTTTCCTTCGTGAATAGCCAAGGACATCTGTCTTGGAGAGAAAATGAAATAAGGAGAGCTCTTAAAACTGTACCTAGTAGATGAAAATTTCCTTAAGAGTGTGGCTTTGCTCCCATGACCACCAGAGGGCAGTGATACCCCCCCCAAAAAAAAAGAGACTGTAGCTTTTGTGGTGGTTATTATTGTTACTATCTGAAATATAATCCTAAAGAAGGCCTGTCATTCTATGTTCTATCTTATGCTCCTTTGAATCTGGCCTTCATTCACTCGTTTTCCCACCACACAGACCATACTTGTCCTCAGCATTGTATTCTCATTCCTACAGTTTCAGCACTATGAGTCTAGCCAGATCTTCATTGTAATATGGCAGTGGGAATTCCTGCACTAGTGCTAATGTCAGAGTACACAGGACTTTTAACTACAGATTTTGGAATGTGGGTCTGTAGCTTGGCTCTGTGTGGTATCACCCTACATGTCCGAGTAGTCTCGCCGAGTGCAGGTGACACACTGCAGACCTCATTAGGGAAAGCCTAATGGCCCTATTGCCTTCAGGTAGCAGAACTGCCCTCTTGGCAATACAGTTGTATTGCTTCTGCGTCCCACTGGTGGAGGAAGGTTATGATCCCTTGACCATCACTGAGTCGATTCAGACCCAGCATGATCCTGTGAGGACACAGTCAAACTTCTCTGTAGGGTTTGAGGACTGTGAGCCTCCCCTGGAGCAGGCAGGCTTGTCTTTTTCCTGCGCAGCAGCTCAGGTCCCGTGCTCACCCCACCCCACAGGACCACCAGCGCTTCTTTATGAGATGAGAAGGGGCCTACTTTCCCGAGGGTATGTGGGAAAAGCAATTTGAAACCTTCAGTTGCTCATAGAGAGAAGATGCGGCCTTCTACTCCTGTAGCCAGTTGGCATAGACTCAATAGCTGAGAGCACTGGTTTGGTTGGTTGGTTGGTTGGTTGATCAGTTCATAGGCTATTTGACAAAGCTCTCCCTCCCACTTGTTCTCTGTGCAACCCTCAGCACCACACACTCCCTGCCCAACCTGACCCTTTCTGATAACTAAGGGCCTTCCCTGGCTGTTCCTCTTGTTCAGTGAAGTTTGGAGATAAAAATTAATGCTCGCTGGTATTTTATCGTACTTGTGCTTGAAGAACTTGGTTTTTATCATACTTGTTTTTGAATTTTCATTGAGATGGGATTCACTGACCATACAATGCAGCCATCTAAATGGTATAATTCAGTGTCTTTTATTCTATACACAGAAAACCATTGACAAAATTGATTCCCAAACATGTTAATCACTGGCCCTCCCCTCAAAAAAAATACCAAACTAGAAAAGTTCTTTGTCAATTACTCATAAATCTCCATTACCCCCATTGTCCAGTCTTAGCACAGTCTTAGCATACTTTTTTTTGTCCTGGTTTTATAATTCACTGCAGTGGGCACACAGAACTCTCAGACAGTGCTTTTCAGTATAGGCTTTGTGATCATTACCAGTTTATGATTCAGGTGGAAATAGTCAGGATAGAGTTGTTCAGTCGGGAGAGTTACAAAGTTCTTTTAAGGCTGCTGATAAGGACTCACAGGTATGCTACTGCATAATAGATCTCAACGGAAGACACTTGTCTTTGACTCTGGGGAGCCCAACTCCCTAATTTAATTGCCCATAAACTACTTCTTCCCCCACCCAATCCAGGAAATCTCAACCTGAAGGTGCTCTGTTCCAGCCCCAGGAATATTTGCCCAAAGAGAGGCATCCCATTTCCCCAGCCAACCTCCTGCCTCCAACCTCTCAGCTTAACAGGCTCTGTGGACTGGGAAGGCCATCACTCTGCCTCACCCTGGCTCCTGCCGCTGCTGCAGCAGCTGTGTTTTGGATCAAGAAGGGCTGCTGCACAGCTATCTCAGGGTTCAGAGGGGGACTCCAATCCTGGCTCTGGCTGGTAATGAGATCCCCCCTCCTGCTTTGATGAAGGCTCTTTATACCCAGTGGGATGTCATATGAATTCTATTAATATGCACTCCTATCAATATCTTCATCTTCTCTTACCCAGATCCATCAAAGAAGGGTCACTTGGTGGGAGTACTAAATACTTCACTAGAATCACATTAAATAATTTACTGTCCTGCATGCCCATTGCCAATGTTCGCTGCTATTGAGTTTATTTTGAGCCATTTTGACCCTACGTGTATTTCCCATAGCTTTTGAAACGTGTGTGTAAAAATCTAGTCTACTTGCTAACTGCTAAGTCAGCAGTTCCAAAACTCCTGTGGGAGGAAGACCGGCCTCTCTATTCTAAACAGAGTTACAGTCTTAGAAACGCACAGGGGCACTTCTACCCTATTTGATCACGTCACTATCAGTTGGCTATGAGCTGATTCTCGTTCTTATTAGTTCTCCCCAAAGTAATTGGACTAATTTCCACACACTGCCCTTGGGAGTCAGCAATCGAACTTCCATTGCGCTGATTCCAACTCAGGACATTATAGGACTGCTGCGGAATGGCTTTGAAGGCGTAAATCTTCACAAAAGCAGGTGGTCTCATCGTTCTTCAAAGGTGCAGCTGTCATGTTCCAGCTTTTAGCTAGGAGTCCAGTGCTTATCCCACAGGAAGGTTTCACAATTGGCAGGGAAGGGAGGGTAAAGTTACAATAAATTGCATGCTGGGAGAGGTAATTGTTTCCTTTTCTCAGTGTTGTTCTGGTCAGACCCCATTCTTGAAACATGCATCCCAGATTTTAAACCAGTGAGGGAGGGGACATTCTTGAGTAAACATTTGGTTGATATAGAGCAACAGAAATTTCCATAGAATGCAAAAATGATATTGTAATATATTTATTTTAATTTTAAAATACCATGGGATGTTGTTAAATTGTTAAAAAGCAGGACATCTGGTTACTTTAAAGAGGTTAATTTAGAATTGGACAATAAGAACCATCCTTAGATTATGTGTTGAAATCGATGTTCTCATCAATCTGCCCTATAGAAATTGAATATGATCCCACATACTCAAATCCATTATGTGTATCATATTCATCTTTTACTGGGCACGAAAGAAGAACAAAGAAGGTCAGACAAAGATCACAGAGAGGAATCACTTCAGTTATCATGACATATGTGTGCTACAAGTACATATATTGGTGTCATTGTCGATGTATGTTGGACTTCTTTTAGAAAAGGTCACCATACCCTTTTTTTGCATCTGGCAGTTTTCAGTGGGAGTCTGCTATAGCCTATAGAGTGCTTTGAAATATCTTTTTAAATACATAAAATTGCACATAAATAGAACATATATGGCTACAAAGGAAAATAGTTATATTGGAAACACTTATCCAAATATTTTAAAATTGTAATGGCCTACATGTATGCATTTCTTCACCTTGTATTTAAGTGTATTTAAATAATATGATCTCACTTTGGTTCTAGAAATGGCCAACTTTCTAAGTAATGCTAACAGTAGAATATACCCATGGTATATAAAACAGTGGGGATGTGATGGCAGATAACTGAAATTCCTATTGGTGACCAATATAACTGATTTTTGTCTACATTCCTACTAGAAAGAAAAACTAGCTTTTAGGTAGAGGTGGATATAAATGGGATATTGTTCTTTCCATATATGTTCACATTTGTCCTGGACTTCAATTTGTGAGAATCCCTGTTCACACATAGCTTTGTAGTCACTGCTGTCTTAGTGAGTGCATTGTGAGAGAGACGCAATGATGCAATTGAAGATGATAAAGAATACATTTTTATTATCACATTTTCGGTGCAGATTTTCTTTAAACATCTGCCACCATTTATTTTTCTGGACCAGTGCCTTGACTTCTTTATAAAATTCATAAAATCACACAGATATTTGAAGTTGCAATAAGATTAATTTAAAATTATATTATCTATACAACTTTTGCCTACAGATGTATACATCTTTATAGATGTAGACTCAATCCTCCATGTCATCTTCTGTGTAAAAAGGCTAAGCAAATGATTCATTCACATCTGTTTTTATTTCCCCTTTTATCTAAACTGCTGAGAGCCATTGAAGGAGTCGAAGGAACAAAACAGTTGGATAATAATGCAGTGGGATGTGGTGGGCTGTTTGTTCTCCCCTTCTTGCAATTCTTTTCATGATGTGTATAGGAATTTCATTTTTTTTATCATTGTCCCAACCTGTAAGAATAGCCTTACAGTGAAGTCTCAGTTTGGGTAATTATTACTCAGTCTATTGATGCTAATATTAGTAGTCTTTGCTTTTAATTTCTGGTGGTAAAAAAATAATCCTCAGAGGTAAGTAGCCTCGAATCTATAGAGGTCTCCCCCACCCTATTTCTTTTAGATCTTCAGTCCTTCTGCTTCCTGATATGCAGACTTATTTCTCCCGGTATGTTTTATTTCCAGTTGCTAAATGCAATGAGCGCAGTCAGACACAGAGAGGAGGAAAAAGGCCTGTGAGGTATAGTTGTGTGCTTTCATGTATTAGCAGTGCCATGGAGGGTCTCATTAACAGGCACAGCATGGGGAATTTTTGCAGGTACCACACAGAGCTCAAAAAACCCAACTGCAAAGCGGGTGTGCTTGTTTATGTCTTAGTATTTTCATTTGGAGCTTTAAAGGGCATTGACAAAACTTCTTTGGACAGGTGGGGTGCCATATGGCTCAGGGACTGGACTACCGCCATAGCTTTAGAGATTTGCTGAAGCTTCTCCGTCTGGTGGGAGTGATCAGTGTCTCTTGGAATGTTTCCATTCAACGATCACACTCATGTACAGCTCGGCAAAAAAGCCACTTTTCCTTTTTAAAAGCAGTACCCATGTAGAAAATGACTGCTATTTTGATATAAGAGGGGGTACCCAAAATAAACCGGGAAAAATTTCCCCCTAAAGCCATGTATTTAATTTTTTTTTAACAAAACAACCTTATCACCTTCAAAGTGATTAGACTTTATACATTTGTCAAATCTGTGATTCCATTCTTGGAAACATTTTTCTAATCTATCTTTTTGGATGGCTGACAGCACCTCTTTGGATGGCTGACAACACCTCTCTTGATTTCACACCCCCCACCCCAATCTCTTCTATGTCATCAAATCGCTGTCCTTTCATGTCCCTTTGCATTCACAGAAACAAAACATTCACAAGGAGTGAGGTCAGGTAAGTAAGGTATGTGGGATAAGCGAGGCATGCTGTTTTTTTCCAAAAACTGGTGCACTGAGATGACTATGTGAGTAGGTGCATTGTTGTGTTGGCAAAATCAACCCTGTGTCTGCCACAAATCAGGCCTTTTTTTTTTTTTTTGTCACACACTGTTCCGCTATATTTTCAGAACCTATAAATGGAAAGCTTGAGTAACAGTCTGACCTGGTAGAATGAGCTTTAAATACACTACGTCTTGACACTTTGATCTGTTCAGGAAGTTGATGGACAGCTGGAATGAAATTTGTCATCAATCAATATTTCATCTCTTTTGAAATGAGAAAACTACTCATACACTTATTTTTTTTCCCGTAGTGCTATTCTTAAAGTTGTGTTCAATATCACATCACCTTTTGTGGTATTTTTCCCCAAGCAGGAAACACAATTTCACATTCTCATGCTGTTTTCTTAAAGTAAAGCTGCTTTTATGAAAATATTAATTATGACCTGAGAGAACCTTCCCAGGTGATGTCAATGGGTGCAGTAACTCAGAGCAAGTTGCTCAATGCCTGCCTAGCAGGAAAAATGTGTACCACAAGAACCCCACTCTTCCCAGCATAACTCCTTTTTGGGGGGTGAATATCCGCTTGTATACTTATTGATACAGCTTGAGTGAGAACAACTTTATCAATGATATTGTTATTGTATTTGATTCAAATATTTTATGTGCTTGCTGTTTTATTAATTTTGTTGTGAGTTGGGGCTAGGAGAAAGATAAGGTGTTTAATACAGTCATTGTCTACTCTAGATTTTTGATAATCTGTATCCCTAGCATATGAGTAGGAATGTCTGAGTGCTACAAACAGTTCCCAGGTTTGGTACTCCATGAAACATTGGTGCGACCAAAGGCACCTTCCAATAAAACACCTGGAAACTCCTTCTGAAGATCAGCCATTGAAAACTTTAAGAAATACAATTCTATGGACACGTTTATGATCGCCATGAGCTAGGCTTGTCTCTCCAGCTATTTATTTAAAATGTGTGTGGTGTGCCCCCCCCCAACAGGTATATGCACACATCTGTGCATAGTTCTAAGAGGTGTCCCAGCCTATAGTGAGTGGCCTTCACACTTGGAGCTGCACCAGAAATCACAGTGCTGTGGCAGTTCTGTGGCAGAAATCACAGCCAACTTCTCAGCATGATGTTTTGACATCAGCCAATTACAGGGCAGGTGCCTTTCGTGCACTGCTTGTACCAAAGTACAAGGACTCTTGGTTCTTTTACACAGGTAGGAAGAAGATAAATTCTTTTCAGGGTTTGAGGGTGAATGGTTTTATCCTTGCTATGTAAAATATGAAGCACTTGAGTATTTGTGACTATATTCCTGGCTTCATATTACTAACATAAGTGTTACGGAATCATTGTGTACTTAATCTGTAAAGCATTCATTTTTTCATTGGTTGTCTTTGAAGTTGTCATTTCATATGGAAATTGGCACCACAAATAACTTTAGGTAATGATTTGGTAATAGAAGAGAATATTTACTTATTGATTCATTTTCACTTTTTTTGCCCACTACTTATTTTTTAATTTTCTGGCAAAATCATAGTTTCTCTTGCAAAGACCCTACAGGACTCTCTGAGTCTCCATGGTGGCTCATACTCTGGTAATAAGCAGTGAAGGGCAATGTTGGGGAAAAGGGTATCTCATTGAATATAAAACATAATGATTACCTTTATGGGCAGTTGCTGTTTTCATAAATGAGCCAGAAACCCCGTGTTTCTGTGATAACAGTGCAAACTGGGTGTTGTTACAGAAAATGAGGCTAGCAAAATTAAATAACCTTCCCTAATTCTCACAGACCTATGCATTAAATGGCAGACAGAACTTTAACAAACAAAGAAAATATACTGTTCAGTTTCCAGAAACCATGCCCTTTTCCATGAGATCTAGAATTCTTTCTCTCTCTGTCTCTTATTTATTGCAAATATTTCCCATAAACAAGTAGTTCGTTGATGTAAACTTTTCCCCCCCTTGTAAGAAGAATGGACCCACATGAACTGCGAAGATGCCGTAGGAAGGAATCACTCTTTAATAACAAAAATACCTTCTAAGTGAGAGAACGCTTACTAATGCTTACACTACAGCTGTCTAGGAAAATGCCTACCCAACACTGGCTGGGAGTCTGAGAATATAGCTTGTGCTTGTCCCAGTTAAGCTCTGAATGCATATGCAGTCATTTCCCTTTATAACTCTCTGTGGACGAGGTTTGCAATATCAGATCTGAAACGACACAAGTGACTCTCAGTAAAGTGATGCAGAGGAAGCTGTGGCCTAAAATATAAACCGTTTTTCAAAAACTTGTTTCCTTACTGAGCTTGCCAATTTCCATAATTAGTCAGAGGCAATTAAGTGTCTTAATTAGTTTGATCTTTATGGAATTTCCAGCATATTTTTGTTTTGTATTCAGAACTAAATTTGAGTATATGACTAATATCCCTTAGAAAGGCTGACATTAGCATACATCAAGATGGTTTACTTCCCTTCCAGGGTGGAGATACTTTATTGGTGTAATTATAGCATACATTTCATAAAAAAACCAATGTTTTTGCATTATTACATGTTTGAAATAGTGCATCTTCTTGCTGTCTGCAGGCCGCATGGGGTTAAGCAGAACAGGATGCCTTTTCTTTAATTTTTGGTTTAGATGCTGCTGCAAAATCAACATGTAAGGTTCATTTAAAAATACTTAATGTGTCTTAAGTTCTTCATAGAACTAATACTTTGAATTTTGGGTTCAAAATAATTGTTAATATAAATGTTTATGCAACCTAGCAATACATTCATTTGAGAAGAAACTGCCAATCTTTGCCTGAATGACTTAGCATTCAAGTCCTACTACAAATTAGGTTGAATATTGTTGACTTCCAAATTTCAATTTACATAAGTACTTAAAAGAATCCAAGCTATTAAGAAACTAGCTCAAAATCTCTTCTTTTATTTTCCATATCTCCATTCTCCAATCCATCAGATGCATGTGTAGGATTCGGTCTTTCATAATTATTTGCAACTAAATTCCTTCTTCAGATGATGATTGCCCCAGATTCTTTCCACACCCCAACTACACACCAGAGCTTTGCTTTCTCTGAGGAATCACACTTGATTTTATTTTCTTCATTCTATTTTTTCATCTCCTGGGGACACAGCATTCTATTTTCAAATTCTCATTTTTCAAACTTATTATCTTCTTTTGGTCCCCTCTGGTTGATAGCTGCACCAACAAACCCTTTCTCAAATCTGTGCTGACTGCTTTCTTGAGTTTTCAGAGTCTGAAGGGTTCACTTGAATGGAAGGTGTCGGGCAGGTTGGGGACTGAACCAAGAGACAGCCTGGCTCCTGAGGAGTTGGATTTCAGTGAGACTTTAAGACAGCTTCTCACTTGCCTTTTCGGATGAACAGCCAAGCATAGTAAATTCTTGGTGGAAATAGAGTCTAGTAAACAAGTAAGGAATTTAGCTACCTTAGTCCTACTATTTGAGGAATAAAGACAGGGTTTTCTACAAAGAGTTATAGTCTAGGACACTGACAGGAACAGTTCTGTTTAGACCTATAGGGTCAGAATTGACATGATGACTGAGTTTGGTTTTTGGTTAGTTCCATTAGTTGGCTAGGTGGAAATTCTGTCCCAAAATTTCATTAAGCACACTGGAAAAAAAACACTGATGGCCAGCTAAGCATAACTAATTATCCTGAAGATGAGACTTGACAGGAAAAATATAACTTTTCATTGGAGGAATCAATTCTTCTCTCATCCCAACTCACCTAGCACTTAGGGGCTAGAAATTCAAAATCTATTTTTTAAGCTTTTAATCTATTTTATTTTAAATTTAGTTTTCTATTCCTTGTGTTTTTATTGAAATGAAAATAGCTGTGGGTATTGTAATGTTTACTCATACAGTTTTTGAGTCAAATAATTGCATGCAGTAGTTCTTCTCTATGTAAGCAATTCTTAGGTATATCTAAAGTGACAGATTAGCTAGCTACAAAATTTGTAGCTGTTGGTTTTAGCTATAAGAAATCATCAGGAGTGTGGAAGCAATGATAAAAAACCTTCCATGTAGTTTATTCTTGTGTTTATCATGTGATTTGAACAGATTTGTCGGCAATTTTTCTTGTTGCTGCTTCTGACATACAACTAGAGTAAATAAGGCTGGTCACTTGCTTAGGGTTACGTGACACCTTTGCATTTATTTCAGTACCCATTTTCCAAATTGGAAGGTCCAATGGTATATCTTCAGGTAGCACTTTTATACCTTTATTAGTTTTCTGAGCTTGAATTCACCACCCTAATATTCAGTAGAAGATGTGTATATGCAGCTAGGTCTATTCTTCAATCCAGGGGCACCCATGGGAGTGTGACAGCTCCACTGTATCCATTTCAGCATTTCAGTGTGCTTAACCATTTGTTGTATCTATTCATTGAGCAGTGATTTTGGGGTTTCCATGAATTGGTATTGATTTGACAACAATAAATCAGAACTACGATATGGTAACCATTTCCCAGAGTGAGAGTGTTTCAGAAAGCTTACAGGGAAATTCCATCATCTTATAATTGTATTATTTTCCATATAATCTTGAAACCCTTTAGTACAATGATAGACAAGATACACAAGGTCTTGTTTAATGAGATGACATTTTATTAAGGAAAATAAACATGTAAAATATAAGAATAGGGATAAGTACAGCTCAGTTATAGGACAATTCACTATTAAAATGTTATGAAATAGTATACATTTTATTGTGAAAAGCTACACAAAGATATGCTTTTATTATTCTCCAGTTGCCCACAAAAGGATAAATTGAATTTAGTGACATTAAAACATTCTTATGTGAATCTTAAATATATAGTAAACTGTTTACTGGAGAGAAAAAAATATATGGTAATAACAACTGATAATGCGTATTTCTAATTATATTTATATGTATCTATACATAGTCACATTCATGGTAAAATAATTGTAGTAAGTATTTAACAGTAATGTAGTATAATAATATTGGTATGCTATTAATGTTTACAAACACCCACTATATTCCCTTCAATTTTCCTGTATCATGAACTAGGTGGCATGAGGATATAACACCTCAGTCCATTGCTATCGATTTTGACTGTAAGTTTTTAACATGATGGATTTGACTTGAAACAATAAGCATTTTCTCTTACAGAAATAAGCATAAATCCCTCACCCCTGTCGTCATTGTGTTTTATTCACAGCAGCTCTACAAGGCTGAGTGAACCCCAGTTCCTTGGGGTTTCTGAGACTGCATCTTTCAGAAGCGGTGCTTTCATTACTCTGCCATGGAAACCGTGGTGGGGGAGAGAACCACTGACCTTGCAATTCTAAACCCAACACTTAACTCACTGCATAACCAGGACTTCTCCCTAGCATGCAGCATCTCACTCTTTTTTCTTAATTTATAGAATGAGCTCACCTATCCCATATAAAACAGCCCACATATTTTTAAAAAAAGAGGATTTGTCAATAAATGCTCATCCCTTACTCAGAAATAATTGACAGTCCATTCACTTCAATGCAGTTTTATATTCCCATGATTCATGTGAAAGATTCCTGTTAGTTTTGTAGAGGCTGCAGATTGAAGCCAGCTAGTTAGCAGAAAGCAGCCATGTGATGATGCCTGCTGAATAATGGCCCCTCCTGCACTCAACCCCCGTCCCAGGAGGATGCTTTCTTAACTGGCTCCCACTGAGGACCCCGTGGGAAATGAAGCAGTTAGAGTCTGACTTCTACTTTCCTTCTAAAAGAGCCATGGGGACCCTTCTACCCTCTTCTGCCTTCCTCCAGGGTGGACATGACAGATAGGTAGGGAGATGATACATAGATAAATAGATATATTGGATATAGATATGGATATACATTTCAATAATTTTTTCTAGGCATGGATCACCTTTTATTTAACCCAGTTTATGTTAAAACTAGTGAATATTAGTAAGAAAAGGAGTAACTCTCACCTTAACATATTTCCTTTATTCCCACAATTCCTTTCTTCCAGCATATGCTCTTAATTCCAAGACTACCAGGACTCAAGTTCATGGCTAAAAAGTGGATAAGACAATAATAATAGAGATAGTTCCCTGGTGCAATAGGGAATAAAGCATTGATGTTAGCAGTTCAAATTCACCAGCTGCTACTCATGAGAAAGATGACGTTGCCCGCTCCAATAAAGATTGAGAGTTTCAAAGACCCCACAAGTGACCTTACTCTGTACTATAGAGACACCATGTATGAATTAGAATCAGTTAATGACAGTGGGTTCACTTCTTGTTTTATTTTATTTTTTGGTTGAATCTTGAAAGTCACTCAAAAATTAATAAGAAAATGGAACAGGGAATGTTTACAGCACAACAAATATTTAATTATTGTGCTTCAAACTGTCTTATTTGTTACTCTTGGTTATTTGTTATCTGTTCTTTTCCACATCCCCAAATTTAAGATGTCTAGGTACAAACAGTAAAGTAGAGAATAAAGAATATTGAAAATATATAGTTAATAAGAGAATCAGCACCAAGCACAGGTCATTTTTGTCCATACTTGAAATGGGCTTTACTATGACCTTACTTCTTACTCATGAACTTTGATTTTCATGAGTTAGTAAGAGGTAGAAACTATATTTATGCTTGTGATCTACATCTATAAATTATAATAGACTGTTCATCAGACATACAGAGACTAAGTTTTCAAACCTAATCAACTCATCTGAAGCACATATATGCATATAAAAGATATATTTTTTATACTTTAATGAAGCAAATAACTATCTCCTGTTTAGAAATATGCTCAATATACCAGGGGACTTCAAAAAGTTTGTGGGAAATTCCCATTATCTTTTAATTGCCTTTTACCATAAATTTTTTGAAGTTTTTATAGTAAATATTTGAATTTTTAGTAAAATAATATGGTTTTAAACATAAATTGTTTTATTTAAATGGTATATTTTTATTGTGAAAACTTTGCACTTTGGTACATTGTACATTTTTAAGATAAATTCTGATCATGTGAATTATGCTTCAAGCTAGAATATGAATATGTTTTTTGGGGGGAGGGCATCACTGCCCTCTGGTGGTCATGGGAGCTACCCAGCGCTGCTCCTGAGTGCTGTCGCTGGATCTGAACCCCCAAGAATATGTTTTTATAGAAACGAATTACAGAATCCTTTTGGAAATAAACTGAAAATTGCCTCCATGAATTTTTCCTCTCTTCGTGATACTCCAACTTAGAAGTGTATATATTGTATTATTTAGCAATGAAAGTAAAATAAGATTAACACTAAAATCAAACACCAGCAAGTTTACAATCATGGGGTAAGAAAAGAAAATCATGTGAAAGGATTTTGAAATAACTGTAAATCAATATGATTCACATTTCTTCACTTAAAAAGGCAATGCATTGATTAGGAGAATAATGCAGTGATAATCATAGTGTGTGGGAAAGATCAGAGGAAACTTCGTGGTACTGGTTTGGTTCTTTTATTAACCACCACTTTTTGTTTCCTTCTATGTGAATTTTGCTCTGCTGCCCAATTTTACAGACGTGAAGGAAAACTTTGAGGCCAACCATCTGCCTACAGTGAATCTCGCCATTTCTAGTTGACTCATTGTGGTTTGGCAGGCCACTTTTACTTAGACATATTTCTTTCTGGCCTGTTCCCCATGTCAAGTTTGTTTTCTTTTATTCCTTTGTTCCTGATTAGTATTCTTGTATTACTAAAAATAATGCCTTACATCTGTGTAGTGCTTTACAGTTGCAAAATATTATTTTAATTAGTTTATTAAATTAATTTATTAGTGAAATTAATTAATGTGGAAATGAAAAGAAGCCAGACTTGAAAGCCTGCTGCTGCATACCGGACATTGTGCCGTGGGCTGTCTACGGAGGAGTTGGACAGAGGGATTTGGGAGAAAGATGCAATGCTTCCTTGCTTCCTTATAGTGATGGTTTCCAATAAAATGACCACTGCTGACTTCCCTATTGCCAGAAGCATGGCTTAGACCTGCCTCTTCGCTCCATCCTTTTTTACCCGCACCGCACTCGACTTCTGTGCTGGCTTCAGTAATTCACGGCAGTGGCCACACTGACCACAGTCAGGACCAGTAAGCATGAAGGATTCGTTCATCAGTCCACAGCAACACCTTTCCTCAGCCAGCAGCCCAGTTTCTGATTGACCCCTCTCGGCACAGGGCACCTTGTCTTCTGCCATGGCAAGCCAAGAAGGTAGCCTGTTGCTCTCCCGGCCAACCCCTCTGGCTTGCTGCTTCCTCTCCTGCCCTACTTGTCCCCCGTCTCAGTTTTTTCTACTTAAGATGGCTTTTTCAAGGGCAACCTCCTAAGAGTCCTTCCCAGTCATCTGTCCTGCGTCTGGAAGCCACGCTGAAACCTGTTCACTTTGGGTGAGCCTGTTCGCATTTGAAGCACCAGGGACATTGCCTCATGGTTGGAGACGGACATCATTTTGATACAGTAGAAGAACAGTGAAAGGGAGGAAGGCCCACAG
>PVJH01001957.1:144656-185483 GCA_004026705.1 Nesogale talazaci
CATTCACCCTGTTTGCTTAGCCTCACTCAATCGTTTGATGGTTGTTGCAGAGAATCTGCTGGAAAACAGCCATAGTAAGAAAATTTACTCCACTACACACATTTTTCAGAAATGGACACCAAGAAGAGTGAATTTTAATCACTGTAAATTATCCTTTAACAAAAAGCTTTTTTTTGTTGATGTTAAGACACAGTGTCATACATTTCCTTGGGACTTGCAATCGTTTTATCTCCTTTTATAGATGCCTGAAAAGTTGGAAGGGTTCACCCTGATGGCCAGGGGACAAGACCTCTCTTGGTCCACGTTTTCCTTTTCATGTGAGTGAGCACTTTGCACTCCATGGTCTCCTCTGGGTGAAAACTGGACCTTCCAATATTTAAGTTCAAAATGTGGGGGTGGCTTATCCGTTTCTGTTTGTCAAACTGCTCAGTGGCTTCAACATGGGCAGCAATTTGGAAAGTGTCCTGTTCCCACTGCCTCTGTGGCTGTGACACTACCTGAGAGCGTCTGAGGGGAGAAAGTGGGGAGAGCATTCAGCATTTTGCAATGTGGCCCATTGGCTTGGTGGTTCAAATCCAGCAGCAGCTCTTTGGGAGCAGGGCTGGGTAGCTCCCATGACCACCAGAGGACAGTGATGTCCTCCCCCAAAAAAGAATCAGTAGGGTGACAGTCTGGGATGCTGTACAGTTTGTCCTGCCCCACATGCCCAGAGTAGAGACATGCAATGGCAGGAGGATTCAGACATGAAGTCACTAGTTTCTTCTGGTTCACCAGTTGTTTATCTCTCTCTCTCTCTCTCTCTCTCTCTCTCTCTCTCTCTCTCACACACACACACACACACACACACACATACCACACACACAAATCACTTTTCAATCTTTTCAATTTAATAGAAGTCAGTGTTCACAGTCACAAAATACAAGGGTTATTTGCATCTACAAACTGTATGGCAGTAAGTACCTCTTAAGTGCCTACTGTGTGCCTAGCCCTCCCCTTTGTCTTTGATCAGCTACTTTCTAATTATCTATTTGAAATTTCAAACCACTTAGGCCAATTCTTTTAGTGCTGAGCTTGCCCTTGCCTTTCATATTTCTCTTTGGCCATTTGCTACGCATTTATTGATTTCAGAATATCTTTCAGATTCTTCCTCGGCAATTTAAATTTATGTGTCTGTGCCAAGAAGGGATTATATTTGTTTCCATGAACATGCTTTATGGGACTAGGTTTTTTTTCTTCTTCTTTCAATAGTTGTTTTACTGGAGTCAATAGGAGGCAGTTAATAGTTTTTCATGTAATAATAGAATTTTTGAAGCAAGAAAAAACATCATGAAATTTAAAAATAAGCAAATCAAAGTTAGAAGATTTAGACTATTTATTTACTGTAAGTACTTTGAATTTTGAAATTCAGCAATAGGCTATTTTCATTGCATGAAGGAATAGCTGCAAAAATACAACATACAATGGAAACATAGATTGTGGTTGCAGACAGTACACAGTGAAAATATGACTATGTGTTTGAATCATAATATGCATTTCCCCCCAGTGACAAAGACTCTGATTTTCTATCACCAGCTATCCACAGAGTCATATGATCTTTGTCTGCCCTCAGTTTCATTCTTTGTAACACCTGCCTTGCATGTGATTTTTGCAAGTATCCTGTGGTATTAACTATGTGTGAGGACAGAATATTCTAGAGTTGTTTGCTAGTGAAATAGTATTATTATTAGTTCACGTATTAGCCAATGGACTGCTGATCATCTTATTGCTTTCATGAAATGTGGGCATGAGTCCCAGGATATTAAAAAAGACCTTCCATAAGTTTGCAGGTGTGTGTGTGTGTGTGTGTGTGTGCGTGCTGATGACTTGCCTTTGTGATGTTGGACTGCTAGTGAAAATTGAAGGATGATCTTTCATATAAATGGAAGCCACATGGCAGGCTTATATATGAGGGGGCTTCAAAAACTGTGGAAATTTCCCCACTATCTTTTAATTCCGTATTCTCTATGAGATTTTTGCCTCATGTATGTGAAGGTTTCAGATTTATAACATACTTTAAGAAATGTTAAAAGTGCCAAGTAACCATTGCCACATTAACATATTTCTCTTCACTGTGTGATAGATATGCTTAGAGCCATAGTTGTAAATTTTGAATTTGTTTCTTTTATAAAGGCTAGAAAGTCATGAAGTGGTAGATTATTGCTTGTGATTCACATCAAAGTTATAGCGCTCCTGTAAATTCTTATGTTCATGTTTGGTTCATATTTTCCTTTTAGGTATGATAGAAAAATGATATATGCAAACGTCTTTCAATTTTCCTATTCCCCTTTAAGAAATGGCTAAGATTTCACTGTTGTCTTGATGTTCTAATAATGTGAGAGGCATCCAGAAAGCAGGTTGTATCTGCTGTTTCTCTAGGGACTAGTGTTTATACAATTACTCCAGCATGCCTCCCCTCATGCTATTTAATGATGAGCAAACAGATCATACTTCCCTGCTCACCAAGCAGGAGCAGACTGATGAGCGCACACACTCCAGACTCATCAGCTAGGAGGAGTGGTTTAACTACGAACAAAAACTGCACGACATTGAGTGAAGTCTGCCCCATAGCTACCTTATAGAACCCGGGAAAGGCACCTCTTTGGATTTCTGAGATTAACCCTTCATGGAGTAGATGGTTCCGGCCATGCACCGACCTTGTGCTTAGCCTCTCAGTGTGGAGATCAGTACAGCACCCAGGCTGCAGGCTGTTGTGAAAACACACTCCATCTACTGACTTTCTCTTCTATGGTGCAACAAGGATTCGGCACTGTCGGCATATATGTGAGAACTTCAAAATCTCAGTAGGAAAATGTCATGATCTTTTAAGTTCTGTTTCTCCACCAATGTTATGAAGCCTTTTAGAGCCCATGAGCAATGTGTTAGACAGTGGGTACAGAGTTACTTCTTGACTCCGTGTGCAGCTGCATTTTTCCCCTCCCAGGGGGATTTGTACTCAGTCCCCATTAATTATAGGAGATTATTTACAGTCTTCCCTAAAAGTTGTTGATATCAACAGCACCAATGCACTTGATGACACGTACATGCTGTAATTTTGGGTATGAGAACTTCCTCATGCTTACTAAGTTCTGGGCATGTCCTAGTGCTTTTCAATATCACCTAAATTAACCTCCTTGTAACTGTGTATTAAACCTACATCATTACCTGCATTTTATAGATGAGGTGACTAAGGCAAAAAGAAGTTATATAGCTTACCACATCAGTAACAGTGTCACAATTAAAACTCTAGAAACCAAACTGTGAGCTTCTATGCTATGCTGTTAGGTAGTCACTTAATCAAATCTAACTGGTTAAGTTAAATGATGTTTCTCTTAGGAAATGTAGGTTATAACCCATTAATGATGGCGCGCGCGCGCACACACACACACACACACACACACCTCTGAGCATGCCAGTGATGCTTTCCAGTGCTTGCAGTCAGCAGAACCTCTTGACCCCTGGGAAAGAACACTAGTGTCTGTGCATTTTGCTTCCATTTAAATCTTGCGTAGGGTATGTTTGTGAGTAGTTGTGATTATCCTGCTGCTCTTTCTGCGGCTAAGGTCAATGAGAGAATAAGACATTTTCACGACAGAAGTTGGTGATTCTGCTGGATGGCCAGACAAGTTCTGAACTGTGGCCAGAAGTTGGGGAAGACCAGTGCACTCAAGCCATTTATAGCCTGGTGGAGGGAAAAAAGAATAGCATTGGAGAGTTTCTTTCTCTTGAAGGCACAGGGCTGAGTGTACAAAATGGGGTTGTTTTGGTTTTGTGCCATTTTAAATTGCACAAGATGTTCTTTATTCTGAGTTGAATGAGCAGCATTGTTTGGTTGATTTTGACTCAGGGTAACTCTTCATAGGGCTTTTAAGACTGTATATCTTTATGGAAATGTCCTCCAAATCCACCCATCATGAGGTTTATCAGTTTCTTCCTTACTTTAATAGTATTGCATGTATGTATTGAATTCTATTTATTCATTCGTGTACCAGTAGGTTGCTGTCTTCTTGCTGTTCGGAATAGTGCTGTAATGATTCATCATTCTTTTGAAAAGCAGCTAGTGTGTTTGAACTAATAGTTAGTAACCAAGGCCTACCTCACAGTACCACTTTCCAACAGTAGGATTCTTGCCTTTCATGTTGAAAGCAAGGTTCAACTCTTGGCCAGCACACCAAAACTACAGCCACTCCCCATGTCTCAGTGGAGACTTGTGCATTGTTATGATAAGTACCACATTTCATCAGTTAATATGTTAAAGCAGGCTAAGCAGAAAGGCCCGGCAGTATACTTCTAAATATTAGCCAATGGATGGAATCCCTATGGCTCACAACATGACAGTCTGATCCCTCAGGGATCATGAAGCTGGGAGCTGCAGCAGCATTTTGTCCCTTTATACCTGGGGTCAACATGAGTCAAGATGGCAGCTAATCACAATATCAACAGTCAAAATAGAGTGAGCATATTCTTCCCTGATACATGTTTAATGATTCTCAATAAAATATTGAAGCAATTTTTATTTCTCATTTTTATACCAACTATTAATTTTGAGTGATGTTAATCCTTAAATATTTATCACTGTGGAAATTTATTTCAGAAACATTTTTAAAAGGAATTTCCTAAAATGTTATTTTGTATTAAAAAGACAATGTCTGACAAAATCACATTGTATCAAAGAAGATATATACTGAATTTCACTTCACCCTGGCATTGATTCTGTTTACACACACACACACACACACACACACACACACACTGCAGAGAGTTTGGAAAGGCTGGGATTCTCATAGTCTGCTGAAACTGCTGAAGGGGCTGTCAAACAGCACAATCACTACAGACAATGATTTGGCACTCTCAAACATTGGGAATAGAAGTGACATCTGATCTCAGAATTCCTCTTCTTAGGATCTACCCTAAATAATTAAATAGTATAGCATGAGCAGATACATGAACACCCACATTCATTACAGCACTTTATAGCACTTTCACAACAGCAAGAGGATGATAACAACCCAGAAACACACTGGTAGAAGAAGGAATGAATAAACTTCAATACATACACACAATGCAATACTATTAAAGAGTGAAGATGAAGCTGTGATAAACCTCATGACAGGGGTAGATTTGAAAGACATTATATATACTGAAGGTAGTGAACCAATCACTAAGGACACATATTATGAGACCACTGTAATAAAAAATTGAGATAAAAAGTTTTCATAGCAAGAGAAACAGACATTGATGATGTAAGTGGGGGCCTTAAGGAAGGAGGGACTAAAAGGAGAAAGGATAGACAGGTATTCACCTGGGTGACAAGAAAGATACTATTCTATGAGAGGAAGATGGGGGTAAAGGAGGCAGGGCAAGACAAGCTAACTGGTGATTGGAGTTGTTGAGTATAACACTGATGATCGGATGTGTAAACCCATATCCAATGCCCGATAAAAAGTTAATGAAAAGGCATATTTTAAGTTTTTAGGAGCAGTCTAATTATGTTACATTCTGATGAAAAATATTAGAGTGTATTAAAAGTCTTTGAGTGCAGCATTTTGGCCGTGCATTTGAGAAAAGCTGGGCTTTAAGACACCAGCATCTCCAGGGGTTTGGGTCCCTGGGCTTTCAGGTGTGCTTGTCTTGAGCCTCTCAGCAGGCCAAGCTTTCCTCTTTGCGGTCACAATACACAGCAGTTGTCTCGGTTCTATAGAACGCTGCCAGCACAGTGGTTTTTCCAAGACATCACCATTGTTGAGACAGCCATTTGTTTTTTCAGTTCCAAGTTGATTTTCATTCATTTTAGGGTGTGTTGCCCTTTAAAATGATACTTATAGTCAAAGAGGCCTCCACTTAAAGAAATGTTGGCAGAAATAAGTTGCACACGCATGTGTTCCGATGTGTAGACCAAATTCAATCGTGAATCCACTCTTACGGATCCAGCTACTGTGCTTCTGCTCAGCGTTCTCCAAACAAAAACAATGTTCGGGGACTTCAGCTGCTCACTTACACCCCCAAGCCCACGCGGCCTCCTGCTCATCTAGCAAAGCTATTTAATCAGTGACGCATATGGTTTCTTTCTTTTTACAAATACGACCTCAATGATAAGTGTACCTACAACCTCAACAATATTTTTCTGGGCATGTATTATTCTTTTGACTAAAATGAACACTTTTCTGTTAGAAATTAGAGAACCAATGACTTCCACCCCATTTTCCTCATTATGCCCCCAATATTCTACTTATTCTTTTCTTCAAGCTACTAATTCCCTTTCTGAAGCAGCGTTCCATTATTATTTGGCTCTACCTTTAAACATTTTGATTTAGGATTTTTCTGATGTATTTTTCTTCCTTGTACTGAAAAGCACCTGAAATATATTTTGCTACAGGGTTGAAATTGACAAGGAAAAAGCCAAAGTGTTCTTGCTGTTTCTTTTCCACAGAGTTTCTTCAGATAGGTGGCTGTGTTCCATCAAACGGATTGAGACTCTGAGTGAGCTGAAGTTGATTCAGACCCACTGTGAGCTGTTGGGGGTTTTGAACCATTGACCTTGCCATCAGCAGTCACGTGTTAGCCATTGTTCCACCAGGACGCTCAGGGGTAGCTGGCACACACTGAGGTCTAATCAAAGGTGTGTTCAGTTCTCTGCCAAGGATTGATTTGAAACTCACTCCCAGCACCTTTTATTCGAAGCATTTGGAATATAGTTTTTAAAAAGCTATTTTTATACAATATATTTTTTGTAAATGTTCACTTGACCAGGTATTCTTTTGAGGTACAAGAATCCTGCAATTGGGGAGTGGCTGCCAAGAACCTGAAATGAGTTTTATACTCTACAAGTTGTGCCTTAGAGGCTCTCTCTCCCACTCTGGCCTTTAAAGCAAATATTTAAATGGCTGTTGTGATATTTATAAAATTAGGAGACTTATGTATTATTTCCTCTGGGATCGGGGATTCTCAATATTGATTTTTATGCTACCCTAGTGCATTTCTAATCATTTCAAGGTGGTACAATATTTAGAAGACCGCCTGGGTAAATTTGATTCATGCTAATTTTAAATATAAAATGTACGCCATATGGCACATTTTCTCTCATCTCCTTTCCTGTGTCTTGCATGTATACTTTCTTTTTCATGAGCGAGGGATGCAGCAGTGCTTTATGAACAGAAGTGAGTTGCATCATTCACGGCTTTACTCTTAAGAGCATTTTTGATTTTTGAGTAGTTTTCAAGAGGCAAAAATGGACCAGTGAAATGAAATCAAACACACCATCAAACTCTTCTCTTGTGTGAAAAAGTCAGAATGATTTAGATTGGAGGACAACCTGATCATAGGATTAATAAGCATTGTGATTCCCTAGCTCAGTTTCTTGGTTTCTGGGCCCCCTTTGCACCCAGCGCAGGGACTCCAAGGTGGAGACCATAGATGACACATTGAGGATCTAAGAGAGACCTTGTCAGTCAGTCGGACCAGATGTATGTCTCTTTGTAGGACTGTTGCTGGAGCTCTCCTCTCCATTGTGTTGTCTTGCTCTAGAGTCTAGACATTCCTTCTGGAAACACATGCCATAGGCATTTTTTCTTTCCTTCCCACCACCCCCCCCCCCCCAATGATTTCATTGGGGATTCTTACAGCTCTTATAACTTCCCACACATCATTTGTATCAAGCATATTTGTACACATGTTGCCGTCTTCATTTCCAAATATTTTCTACTTGAGCTCCTCTCCACCATCCCCCTTTTTAATAAATCATTTTATTAGGAGCTCATACAACTCCCATCATAAACAATACATACGCCACTTGTATGCAGACCACATTTGCACACTTGTTGCCATCATCATCATTCTCAAGATAGCCTCCCTCCACTTAGGCCCCTGCTACCAGCTCTCCATGTTTTCCCCTCCGTCCCCAATCCCCTTCCCAAATGACCCCTTAATAATTTGCAAATTGTTATTAATTTTTCATATCATACACTGTCTGATGTGTCCCTCCACTCACTTCCCTGTTGACCTGACCCTATTTCAGCGATCTGCATTTCTTTCATAAGGATATCTGCCTCCACCGGTGGTCAGCAAACTACAGCTTGCGAGTCATGTGTGGCTCTTTCTGTGTGAACATGCGACTCTGAAGTCACATTGAAAACATTTGAAGGTTATTATTGCAGATCATGGTGATCTCATTTGTTTGGAAAAACATATTTAAGGCTCTTGCATGATTTTAAAGTTGTTAGGAGGGACAGGATTGGCTCTTTGGACTCAAGAGTTTGCCGACCCCTGACCTAGACAGTTGTGCCATGTGCTCCTATTCAACCTTGAATCTGCTTTTCACCAGCTGAGTTTCTTCTCTTTACCTTCTTGCCTGTTGCTCTTGACATTTGCCCCACCCATGGTCACTTGGAGGCATGAGAGAGGCAGACAGCTGTGTTCTTTCAATAGTCCTTTATCTCCTTGCCAATCCATTTGTTTGATGTACTCCCAGGAGTCCCTGCTATGGAAGTTTCAACAGTTGTTGAGTCTCTGAGGACATAAAACCTAAGACATACTAAGCAGAAAGGCAAACTAACAAAAACATTGTAGGCTTTTCTTTTCAGAATTGAGATTTGTTCTTTCAAGTTCTAATCCATAATTTGTGCCAAAATATAAGGACGCAGTTTCAGCAACTGGACCTATTAACTGTTACCTTTTGAAATAAATTCTGAGTATTTATATATAAAAAGAACTAGAGTATATTCCCCCAGCAGTATATATTAGACATCACTTAGCAATCTTTATACACCGTTTTTTGGAATAAAATTGCAAACACCGAGAAACCAAACACACTCTATAATCAAGTCAATACCAACTCATAGAGAATCTATTTAGGGTTTCCAAAAGAGTAAACCATTACAAGAGCAGGCAGCTTCCCCTCCCCCCCCAGCCCCCCTGCAGAGTGTCTGGTAGGATTCAACTGCCAGCGAGGCGATCCGCAGTCCATTGCCTACCACAGGGCCATTAAGATCTAAAACTGAACATTTCAAAAGGGGGTGGGTGTCACAATAGTAGAGCCACTGGATCTGATGGAAGGGTGGAAATGGTGAAGTAGTCACACATCTCTGGCATTTTCTGATGCCTGAAGTTAATTCAGTGAACAGATGATCTAATGTCTTTATAAACGGCCATGACAATACCACAGGGGGTGTCAGTTTAAATGACCACATCCTTTACTCATACTATATCGTTTCCTTTACAAAAGAATGCAGGGAAAAGCTGGGCCTCAAAATGCACACCTTTGCTTGAGAGTTACACAAGTCGAACGTCAGGATTACCTTTAGCTTTGTTCTTCAACTTTAGGAAATTTTGTTCAGCCAAGCCCATATAACATTATAGAAGATACTTGAAAGGAAGGGGCAAAAAGGCAAAATGAATTTTGCGTCGGGTCAATAAATGAGTATATTTGTCCAAAAGGAAATGTGAGCTGGCTTAGCTGCAACATTCCTTTCTTCTCTAATGATGTGCAGGTTTAAAATCCACTGACCTCCTCCCAACTTAGAAGACTGGCTCACATCCAAACCTTCTGCTTTTATAGATGCTGCTAGATGGTTTGCTTAGCAACATACATAATGGGACCACAGGGAATTTGGTTTTCCAGCTAAGTGAATTTCTTATGCTCACACAAAAGCAGAGGTTCAGCTTAAACAAACAAACAAACAAACAAAAGGCACTCACAAGTTAAAAGCAATCCCACATCATTAGTCATTTGCAAATTATTTTCATCAAATTTATAATAAATTATTTTATATATCATTGCAATTCTCTAGTTATTTACATTTTTACAATTCTATCTACAAGATTCTTCCAACAGAAAATCACATTGCAAATTTCACCAGAAAGGTTTCAGCATCCAATAACCTTATAAATTGATTTAAAAGTGAAATTTTATTTTTATGCAAAAGTTGTCCTGTCTTACATGAAGTGAGTAGATGGTCCCTCCTTGTTATCTTTCCAGTTAAAAAGCAACTATAACAACAGCAAAACAATGACAGGATTAATAGGCAGATGTCTGTATCTCTTTAAAAAAAAAAGACAAGGTTTGGAAGTTGATGGGAAAGGTGTCCTTCCAATTGATGAGAATAATTCTCTTTGTGTATCCTCTATATCTCAGACGTCCAGGCTTAGATGTAATGGAAGTCACCGTATCCATCATATTTTTTTTCTTTCTCAGTATTTCTCAGATATTTTTCTAAAGCTATGTAGAGCCCATGGGACCCTGTTTGTCTTCAGGGCCTGTTTCTCTGTGGGTACGTGATGTTAAACACCAAGAAGAATGTCAGCAGATAAAACTAAAATCTGATTCTTTCTTGTAGAATTTCTTGGTAGAGATGTTGTCATAGGAGCACATGATCCCTAATCTGCTAAACACAGACAAAATGCACCAACCCCCCTCCCCCTATTCTGAACAGTGTGGACTAGTAGTATTCCAGTTATTGGCCTTACAATACCACTTTGTTTGGAGCTTGTGTGCAGAAGTTATAGATTAGGGTATTATATTAGTTTCCAGAGGCACCAGGAGGAGTACCTGGGGTGTTCAGGAGTACCTGGGGTGTTCAGGAGTATAGTGGTGTACAGTTTATGAAACCCTCTGGGCCAGCTCTGATTTGTAGGGTCCCTAAAAGTCAGAATCAACTTGATTTCAGTGAGCTTGGAGTTTCCAGAGTACATTGCAATGTGCCCCAAGCTGGCTGCTTCAAAACAACAGACACATAGTTGGAACTGCGGAAGTCAGAGAGCAGAAGTCAAGGTGCTTATAGAGTTGGTTCCCTTTGGAAGTTCTGAGGAAGATCTGTGCCGTGCTGCTCTCAACTTATAATGACTGGCAGTAGAGTTTAATGTTCCTTGGCCTGCTGCAAATCCCGCCTCAGTTTTCAGGGGACTTTTCCCTGGGGTATTTACATCTTCTCTTTTTCTCTTACAAGGATGCTTGTCATTGGAATGATAGCCCATTTTAAATACAGGATGTTGTCATCTCAGGATCATTCCTCCCTCCCTGCTTGCCTTGCTGCCTGCCTGCCTGTCCTCACACCTGCCCAGTGTCTCTTCTTTCCCCCTCTCTTCTTTGTCCAGTACATACAACTTAACCAGACTCCAACCAATTGTTCAAATGTTAAGCTCCATTTACCAGGCACCGGTATCTTCCAGTAGCTATGGCCAGATCTTTTGTCCTGGTATATGGTACCTGGAGTCACTGCTGCATTTCTTCTCCACTCATTGTCTTTGTAACTGTACGTAGCCCACCATGGCTTAGTCTGGTCAGCGAGTAAGCCCTCAGCTACGAAACGTGGCTTGGATCCATGGAAGAAGTCGTAGCCCCCTTCTGTAAAGAGAGACTGCCTTGGAAACCCCATGAGGCAGGGTCACTTTGAATTGGAATCCTCATTGACAGGTGTTGGTTGGGTTTTTGGTTGAATCCAGATCTGTGACAAAGCAACATTTTTTCACGCCAAAGGTCATGCTAATAGCAGCTATCTAATGAATGGAGCCCTGAAGCTGCAGTGGGTTACGGGTTGGGCTGCTAACTCCTAAGTCAGCATTAGCACAATGGCAGGAACTTTGGGCTTGGGTTTTTGGATGGTTGTGGTGAAGATCAAAATCCCTTGTAGAATTTTCCATTTAAAAGTGTAGGCTTCAATATTCGTTGAAACATTATCTGTGATGCTCAAGCTCAGTTGGCTTCACTGGATCCAAACCTGTCCAGGTTATGGTCGTTGAGCTCCCCACCCTGGTATTCGCCCATCTAATGTACAAACACTCCACAACCACTGACAGCAATCTATGCAGGGCAGGTACAGTTTGATTTTATATTTGAGGACAAGGCATAGGCAAGACTGGAGAGGTTTGGAACTCAGTTGTAATTTCTGATGATTGCAGTGTTTTCTGTTTTTTTTTTCTAGACCTTTTCTTCCTAGGTAGGACTTCTGTGTAACGTTTTGGTTTCGAGGCCTCCCACAGTGGGAAAGAAAGAGAACTGATAGCTTAGAATCTAGCATCCTCTGTAACTCACACACACGGCTATAGTGAAGAAAAAAGCAATTTGAGAAAAGATCATAGATTAATCCCCTATGGAATCTGTGCCCTCATTGGCTGAGCAGGTGACAACATTTGGTGACTCTGCTGAAAATATATTTGTGCAAAGTGCTGTATACTTGTCTTGTACTCGGTGACATTTTAAAACGCCACATTTCTCCTTATTCGTGCCAGACTTCTTCTTCATCCTATGTGATTCCACGAAGGGTGCGTGGTTAGTTGAGGTCATTGCTTCTTGAGATTTCCTTCGGGACCAATCCTGATGGAAATCTAATCAAATTGCAGTTTGTTAAATTTCTTCTAACACTTAATGCCTCAGGTTTGGTGCATTTGTAAAATCCTCTGGAAAGGTGTACGTACCTGTGTTCATTGAGGGAGCTATGACGGCTATCTTGCGCTGTCCCGGAATCAGCAGGGAAACCTACTGTTTAATAAACAGTTAAGAATCACAATGTTATGGGGAGGGGGGTGGGGGCAGAATATGGAGAACTGGTACTGGGGTCCTAAGTAGAAGGAGGATGTTTCGAGAATGAGGATGGCAACAAATGCACAAATGTGGTCTGCATGCAATTGATGTATGTATCAATCATGATAAGAGTTGTATGAGCCCCCAATAAAATGGTTTTTAATAATAATAAAAAGAGTTCATGACACATGAAATCCAGGTTGGATAAATCCCTCAGGAACCGAGGTGGGACTAGCAATACCATGAGAGTTGCGAGGAAGGTGGGGAAAAAGGGGAGGAAGGGGAAACCATTATATAATGTATCAAGGACCCTAGAGGGTGAGAGAGGAAGAAGAAGGGAAAAAAGAGGACCCGATATCAAGGGCTGCAATAGAAAGTAAATATTTAGTAAATCATGATGGCAACATATGTACAGATATGCTTGAATATATATATATATATATATATATGCCCCCAATAAAATGATTTGAAATGAAAAAAAATCACATAGTTATTTAGTGGTAAGTGTAAGAATACTGGTTTAATCTTCCTTTTGGGGGGGTTGGGGGCATCACTGCTCTCTGGTGGTGGGAGTAGGAGGCCCAGCCCCACTGCTGGAATTGAATCTATGTCCCAGTGGGCCGTAGTTCCCACTACGCACAACCACTACGCCACCGGGGCTCAGCCCTAATCTTACTTTTAATTATTGATTTTATGCATCTTATCTAAACCATTTCAGAGCACCCATCCATAGCATGAAACCAGTGTTTGAGTTAATGCTTGATGTCTGTTCTCTCACTCACACATGAGTCACCTGTTCAGAAGAGTCTACTGTGAAATGTAAAATGTCTCTGCCCAGTCTGGATCCTTTACTTTCAGAAGAGACATGGTATTTTATCAATGAAAATATAAGACTGTCAATAAGTTTATTTACAACTAAAGTGAATGAATTGTTTCTTTGCCATTAAAATACAGTCAGCATGTATTAGAAGTGATTTTGTAGGTAATGAGCACCCTTGACTGTCCAACACTATTTTAAGAAGAGTGATATTTAATAGTGTTCATACTGTATACTTGTTAACTGCACTGCTTCTTAAATTCTTGAGGCATATGTTTGGAGTGTGTGTGAAATTTGAAGATACTATGTAGGATAGCTAATGATTCATCATTAACAATTATTGCTGCAAGTATTTAGTGGGTGACATTCCCCCCCCCTTGGTTTTAGAAGAATTTTCCATAGAAAGAGTTCTTTATTCATCTGTTGTGATGATTATATGAGTTCCTTACTTAATTGTGAATGTGGTGAATAACGTGGATAGCAATTTTAATGGTAATACCTTTGTGGCTTTACATCCTGAACTTTATCATTAATTTGTAACCAGCTTTGTTATTTTAATATGTTGTTCAGATGGTCTAATGTCTACATGAGGGAGACGGTAATTTTGTTTTCTGGGTTTATAATGTTTAAGCCTGTGGTTTTGCAGTGAGTTCAGCATTGGACTGCTGACCTTGAGGTACGCGGTACAAATCCACTAATCACTTAACCAGAGAAAGTTTAGGCTATTCTATCCCATAAAAATTGATGGTCTCTGAAGCTCTATGGAGAAATTCCACTTTGTCAGATAGAGTTATATGGATCAAAAGCTACTCAATAGTAGCGAAATGTTCTTTTTTTCCGTGCAAGATTATATTGGCTTTATAGAGATGATAAAACTCTCACCCTCTCCTTTTCCTAGCCTCTGCTAAATATTTTTATAAGATTTCAGAGTTTTGCTTAATGAAATTCTGAGGAAAAATAGAAACTTGCTTCGGAGAGTATTTGGATTTGATAAACTTGTGGAAAGATTTTAAGATATAAATTTCATTTAAAAATAATTAAATTTAGTTGAACTTTAAGTCTTTCCTGAGATTGATTATATTTTTATAAGACTATCAAGCAGTATCTCCCAAAAAAAAGAGACAGATTTTTTCAAAGTTGTGTATTTAAATTTTTGCCAAACAGCCTTATCATCTTCGAATTACTCTCCACTACACTTACTACTTTTGTCAAATCTGACATTCCAATCTTGGAAACACTTCTCAAACTCATCAGTTTGGATGGCTGATAGCAGCTCCTTTATATTTTCTTCACCTCTTCTAGTTATCAGATTGCTGTCCTTTTGTGTCACTCTCCGTTCATGGAAACAAAGAATAGTTGCATGGAGTGAGGTCAGATAAATAAGCTGTGTGGGGCAAGGGAGGCATGCTGTTCTTTTGCCAAAAATTGGTGCACTACGTGAGCAGGTAAATTGTTGTGGCAAAACCAGACCCCAGTCTGTCACAAATCAGGCCTTTTTGTCACACACTGTTGAGCAATCTTTCCAGAACTTCCAAATACAAAGCTTGATTACCAGTCTGACCCGGTGGGATGATCCAAAGGCACTGACCCCTAACAACACACAACAACAAAATGAGAATCATTTTCTTTTTTTGGTGGGGTACCCTGCGTATTTCTATTTATAATTATTGATATAAGATTATGAAATACTCTCAATATATTATAAAATATAGTATACCTCTTCTTACATTTTCTTTTGGGCATTTAATTTTCATTTGAATTCCTATTGCTTTCTTTTTTTCATTTCGCTAAATTTTTATCTGTATTATTTAATTATAAATAAAAACTAATTTCAGATTTTTACTTCCAATGTGATCTTCTCTGGCCATCTTTATCATTGCCTCTTTTCAATTCAGTCTTTTATTTCTCACTTTATAGTTTTATATGGCATATTTAGCTCATACTTGTTACATTTCTGTGAAAAAGTTAAATTCTGAAACTTTTAAACATCTGTAGATATAGGTGATGAATAAATAGCCATTTGAATGATAATAGCCATTACTTTGTTCATCTATCAATAATGCAAGTTACTAGCCATGAAACATGAATGATTTAGATATGAATGTCAGAACAGTTATTTTTAAAAACAGTTATTTTTTAAATCACAAATGGAGAATATATAAATTGCTATGCTTACCTGCAATATGTTTAAGTCCAAGCAGAATTACTCCTCAATGAATCTGTTAATGAAATTCACAATTTTTCATATGCAAGACATACTTTTGAGCATTTTCTTGGTAATTTAAAAAATATCAAATAACTCTGTAACAATATGAGCATAAAAATGGTATCTAATTACATGAATGTAACTAGATTTTGCCTGTAGTTAATTTTCCATTTCATTTGTAGGGAGATATTAAATACTGATTTATTCAGTTTGCTCATATTTAAAAGATGAGAAAGAATTTAGCTTCATATTGCCATTGATCAAGTTTATTCAGAATCAGAACTTTAGAAACTGAGCCCTGAAATATTGTCTACATATCTCAGAGAAATGAAACACAGGTATAAAGCCATCTGGGTGGTGTGGGACCACCAACTATTAAGCATTTAGAAACACACATAGTCCACATGGAAATGTGCTTTCAGTGTAAAATAAACATTGGATTTCAAAGACTTAGAAAGGAAAAAAGAATATTGTTCATTTATTTCATTAATAACTTTCATTTTAAATTAATTTCTATGTGGATTTCTAGTTGTGAATTAGATTGGGGCTTTACACTTCACACCATCAATTCTTCATTCAAATCACTCATCAGCACTCCCCTTTGTGCCCTGTCCCTGATTTATCTTTTTCCGCGTGTGAACCTCCATCTTCCCTTTTACCTACGTCAACACCTGTCAATCTTCTAATGTGTCACTTCATCTTCCTGCCTTTGCCCTCAATCCTTAGGTAACCTCCAAAGTGTATTCTCTTTGATATAAAAGTCTTTATTTTGGATTTTATCCTTGTAGTAGTGGTCTCCTGGAAGAGTTGACTTCAGTGGGCTGCTCATCCCAAGGTCAGCAGTTCTAAAGCACCAGCCACTGCATGGGACAAAGATGAGGTTTTCTACACTCAGAGGAAGTTGCACCCTCAGAAACCTGCAGGGGCAGCTTTATCCTGCCCCATAGGCTCTCTGTGAGTTGGAAAGACTTAATGGCAGTTAGTTTGTCTTTTCGAACTCCACTTAGCATGATATTCCCCAGGTCCATCCATGTCATGATGCGTTCCATGGCTTCATTACTGATTTTCAGTGGTGCATTGCATTCCATTGTGCATATAGATCAAAGACTCTTGATCCATTCTTCTGCAGGTGAGCATTTGCGCTGTTTCTGACTTCTTGCGATTGTGAACAGTGCTTTGATGAACATGGGAATGCATACATCTGTTTATATTGTGGTCTTCACTTCTTTAGGGTGGCTATCCAAAAGAGGTATCGCTGGTTATGGGATTTCTATTCCCAGTTGCTTAAATTAATGACATGTGGCTTTTTCCAATAGCTGTATATATTGACACACCCATCAGCCAAATGTGAGTTCATATCCTTCCCTTCTCTTGCCAGCATTTGTTGTTTTCTGTTTCTTTTTTAAATGAACTATCATTGTCATTATAAGGTCATAGCTCACCATTGCTTTCATTTGCATCTTCTGGCTGGCAAGTGATTGTGTATATTCTTTTTCCATTAATGCCTTTTATTTTTATTATGGGATTTTGAAGTGAAAGTGTTTGGGATGGAAAGGCTTAAATAAAGTTTATTATCAAAATTTGAGTTCAACTGTTTAATTTTACTTCTGTAAATTAGGGTAGTTAAACAACTTAAAATTATGTATGTGGTTCATCTTGAACCTCTGTTGGTATGGGCTGCTCTGAAGAGTTCTTTATCTTTGCAAATTTGTGAGAAACTTAGAAATAAAATGCAAAGCTTCAAGGTTTCAAATGTAATTTATTTTATTCTCTTTCCTTTTGCTTAGTGCGTTCACTTTTTTTTTTGGCCCAGTGTTCTTTTAATCAGGAGTTAAAAGGAAAATGCATGGAAGTGCTGTTGTGTCTTTCAGTAAAACAGATGAGCCAGATAAGATTTTCAGTTCACATACCTTGTAATGCGCATCAAGCCAAACGAAATATATCACCCCTTGTAGTAGACGGCTGACGTTCTGGTTTAAGCTTAGTACTTTTTCTGTGACTCAGATGCCAGTTTATTCATCCTATTATTCCATGATAAATTCATGATGAGAGTTGTTAATAATCAATTATGATTCCAAGGAAGTTAGGAAAAAATATGTATAGTCTTTCCAGAGAGCTTGTTTTTCATGAACACACCTGAAGAAGCCAGATTCTGCTAATTTTTACTTCCTGTGGAAAAGATTATTTCCAATGACCCAGCGATATCCATCACTGTTGAGAAAAACGTAGGGAAAGTAGGAGATAACAAGAAGTAGTGAAGTAGAGAAAATGCCACACAGCATATGATAGTCATTGCAAATAAAGATTTTTCTTGTAGAAATGAATATCATGAATTTAATTTTGCTCATGATTATTTCAATAATTAGTTGGAGTTTAGGTGGAACTATCAATAGATGTATTGGAGAAAGGTCAGAGCAATCTATGATTCATTTAGATTTTGATCATCCATGACTGAATCATTTCTAATGCAGGCTTAGCACCTGTTCAATCAGACAGCTTCCTGTTCTTCAGTTTGATGATGGAACTAAAGTCAGGAACACTCTTTTTTTTTTTAACATATTTGTATAGCTACTAGTTGTTTTTTCTTTGAGCGTGTGTATTTTTCTATGAATTTTTTAAACTTTGAGAAAGTATGTATAAAGCATAGTTTCTCACCTGTTGACTTTTGTATCCTACCCATGAATGCCAGTGTCCTAAAATAACTGGAAACTGTGTGATTTGAAAAATTAGCATTTTGGGTAGAAGTTAAATTTGCATTTCATAACAGTTTACCATTCTAAAATTGCACTTAGCAATTGTAAAAGCACATAATTATTTCCAAGTTTAATTGCCACTATTTTCTGTATAAAATGAACAGTGTTTAGTCAGATGTTCTTTAATGGATTATATTATAAAAGTGAAAAATCTCACCCCTTGGAATTGTGTGTTGACTGTCCTTACTGTTGTTTATTTTGTGTGTAACATTGTTTGCAAGGATCTCTGTTTGTGTCTCTCATCTATCTATCATCTATCTACCTTATATATAACTAGATAGCTACTTATTTATCAATTCTTGAATCAAACTGCTTTGAAGAATTAAAAATGATGAAATATTTTTTCTGACAGGTTAAAAAAATGCAGTCATCCTGCTTTGTAATTCTGATGCTATGCCAAAGTACATCTGTGCTGCTTGAATAGTAATCTCTAATGAAGTGTTATTTTATAAATAGAATAAGGGATCAGAGAGCATACATGTGCCCCAAACCAGAAATAACAATTCTGACACGTAGTTTTGATAGTGGTGTCTTATAGTGATATCATCACCATTGGGTAAGATTGTACCCTTCATGTGCTGCTCTATGTTGAATGAGTTCGTATCAATGCTGGAACTCTAGGGGCACAGTGCTCAACGTAAGGTCAGGGGTTTGGATTCACCAGTCATTTCTCAGGAGAAAGATGTGGTGGTCTGCCTTTGTGAATATTTTAAGTTTTGAAAACGTTGAGTAAGTTCTATTCTGTGTTTGGGTTCACTATCAGTCTGAAGGACTTAATAACAATGAAAGTGTGACTGATAGTAATGTCCAGAATATGCCCTTATGGTTACTTGCTTTAAATTTTTTTTTCATTTTGGTGAAGTTCCCCCTCTCCTCCCAGTATGACAACATTTTAACGATGGCTGATAGAGTTCTGAATTATTCTGGATTTACCTCTCCCCCCTTTTGCCCACAGGAAAAATCAATTTTCATTAATGGGTGCTTAAGGTTATTCTTAATGGAGAGAGTTTAAAACAATTTCCCTCAGGATATAGTAGTAGAGAATTATAGATTCATTGGACATAATTCTGTGACCCAGGTCCTTTTGACTAATTATTCAAAATCACAGCTTTCTGTAACCACAGCCCCGCTCCTCCAGCCAGAGGAGAACATTCCCATAAAACACAATTTTCTGTTCACATCTAATTATTTCTAGGGAGAGCAATTGCATTGCTCCTATCAATAGTATTTTCCTTCTTTAAAAATGTGTAGCTATTATGGTATATTACAGGATCATTTTTAATAGAGATCAGATCTTCCAGGGATTAAAATTCTTATATGGATGCTATTCAGTGACTCTTGAGGGGAAGGGAATATGCCTCCAATCTTAAAAATAGATAAATAGATAAATATCTTCGCAACTTTCCTTCTATGGTATATTTTTATGTAAATAGTTATAAATTAATATAGGATTATTTGTCCCTGTGGGTTTCTTTCTATTTTTAGTGCTATGGGACTAAATTAGGCCAGTGCAGTAACTGTGATATTTTATTGTAGGAAATATCTGGGACACATGAATCAAACCTTTTCAAGGGCAAGAAAACATTTTGTGGTTAGTCTATCTTATATGGAAAAATATTTGATGCCATTCTTTTGTTTTCTAAACTTAAAGTCATGTTTGATTGCAGGCTTATCTCTCTTTTTAACATGGAATACTCTCCAGCTGTGAAGACTATAAAATGATGCGGTTTTTTTAGACAGGTGTCTGCCTAGCAATATGTCTTATGAGTAATGCTGATTCCTAGAAGTTTATTTTATGTGAATATCAATGATGTATGCAGAGGTCCCTGTATAAGCATATTTGTTATATTGCATATTATGTAAATATGTTTGTATATTATAAAAGTACAAAACGTTTTCCTTCTATTTCTAGTGTCTGAAAGTTGGAAGAGAAAAGGGTGAATGAATTTTGAACATTACAGTAGCTCCAATGTTATATATTTCTATACATCTATTCCTGATATTTTTAAAGCCTATTTTTAAATGGTACATTAGAGCAGTAAGAAAAAAATAAAGGCGTATTCATCAATAATTAGTATGTGATGTTAGTTTTTAATAAGAAAAACATGGAATAAAAATATATCTTGAAGGACAGACTCTGTAAGGTTAAGATTGGCCATGCTCTTGTTAGGAGATGGCATTGCACTTAATATTTTTCAATTTAAATGTTAAAATATTTTCCAGGTTTATTCAGAATGAATGTGATTTGGTTCTGTAATCAGAAGAACATACCATACATATTATCTTAACAACAAGACCGCAGGTTTGAAAGATAACATGTGTGGTATCATCCTTGCTGTGAAGTCATTGGCACCCCTACAGGACCAGTCCTACAACTCTCCACAGAAGGAGGAAGCTCTGTCTTTCTCCCATGGAGTAAGCTGGTGCTTTTAGACTGTGGACCTCTTGGTTGGCAGCCCCATGTGCAACCACAATGCTCACAGTCTCAATCATTTGCATTCGGGGACCAGGCCATCACTTGGCTACATTGGCAGCTTCAGATTTGGGTGGTGAAAGCACGGGATAAGTCTTGTCTTCAAGATAAAATCTCTGGAAATTCCCGCAATCCAGGTCAGAGGAACCCCTCAGGACCCCCTCCGTGGTGAGAGTGGAGATACTGGGATGGTGGGGGGGGGTGTGGAAAGAGGGAGCCGATTGCAAAGATCTACATCTAACCTCCTCCCAGGGGTACGGACAACAGGGAAATGGGTGAAGGGAGACATGGAACAGTGTACGATATGACATAATTTATAAATTATCAAGGGTTCATGAGGGAGGGGGAAGCAGGGAGGAAGGCTAAAATGAGGAACTGATACCAAGGACTCAAGTAGAAAGCAAATATTTTGAGAGTGATGATAGCAACAAATGTACAAATGTGTTTGACACAATGGATGGATGGGTGGATTGTGATAAGGGTTATATGTGCCCCCAATAAAATGATGTTTTAAAAGTAAACCTCCATTTGCAAGCCTCTGCTTCATCTTTACTTTTCACAAAGATGTTTCCTAAAACAGACCCACTGCATGGAGTGGAGTCTCACTCACCAGGGTACTCTAGGACAGGGGAGAATGGTTCCTGTGTGTCTCCCCCATTGTAAATCTTTACAAAGCAAGATGTCTCAGCTTTCCCTGGAGGAGTGGCTGGTGGGTGATGACCTTGCCTCCAGGGGTCGTCTAGATGTTGTGTTGTCTGTCATGCCCTGGGAGAATGTAAAGATAAAGAAGGTAGGACTTTCAGGTCACAGATCTTTTTTTCCCATCCCCCATAAAAGCAACACGACTGTGGCCATTAGAATCAACAAACCAGTTTTCATGTCTTTGATTTTCGGATAGTAGTTTCATCTATAGGTCGTAGGCAACACAGTGGTTTTATGCTTGGCCAATACTCACACACAAAGGTGGCTGTTTGAGAGTTGGGATTGGCTCCATGGCTCTGGACCACAGAGCACTGAAAATTGATCAGTTATCACTCCACCACTGCAGACAATGCTGCCATCTCATTTATTGCATCTCTGTAGAGAATACAGAAACAAAGAAATGAATTGTGATGGTGCTGGCATTTGAGCCAAGTATTACCTGACTTATATTCCTCGTCTTTTTGTTTTGTTTTGTTTTGTTTTGTTTTGTTTTTTTTGGGGGGGAGAGCATCACTGCCCTCTGGTGGTCATGGGAGCTACCCAGTACTGCTCCTGAGATCCACTGCTAGATTTGAACCACCAAGCCCATGGGCCACAGTCCCGCACTCAACCACTTATGCCACAGGAGCTCAGCCCCAATATTCCTCATCTTACATTAATTTGTGTTCATCTTAAAAATGTAATAGTCCTACCATTCCTATTCAAAATTGTTTTGGATATCTAGTTTGTGCCCTAAGGCAATAAAATAAAAGTACCCAATCAGAAAGGGGAAAAAAATCTATATATTTTTTCAGTTACATTGTTGAATGATGGAGAATCTTGAATAATCTACAGATCAAGTAACCAAGCAGAATAAATTTAGTAAAATAATTAATAGAAGTATTTGATTGTATTCTGTGTGCTAGTTAGAAAGGATTGGGAAATGAAATTTGAAAAGGATCAAAGCAAGCAATTGTATAGGAGCACATGGAATGAAAGACTTTCAAAGCCTGTGCACACCACACTTCAAAGCTAAGGGAGACTTTCATGAGATAGAAGAAGATATGTGTCATGCTTATGGCTTGTGTCCATGCCTACTCTCGGTGGGCTGATTTATAGATCCAATAAAACCTTAATAACAAATCCAGCAAAATTTTGTGTGCAAACTAATACAAAGGGTCAAGAATGAAGAGGACAGTTGTAAGAACAATGTTGGAATGAACACTTCCAGAGGAGACAATATATTGCTGTAGTCATGCAATGTGGTATTACTGCACAGGTTTAAAAAAGAGAGAGAAAGAGAGGTCACTAGGGAAGAGTCTAGACAACAAGAGAGTCTACCTTTTACGTGATGGAGAAGGTTACTTGTCGGGCGGTGATTGCGTGGTCAGCAGTTTGAACCCACCAGCAGCTTTGTGGGAGGAAGAGTGGACTTTTGACTCCTGTAAGCAGTTACAGTCTTAACCACAGAGGGTAGCGATGAGTAAGCATTGACTCCTTGAGAGTGAGTTTGGTTTGAGTGCCTTAATTGCTGGCTTGCTCACCTCAGGGTCAGCAGTTCAAACCCACCAGCAGCTCCCTGGGAGTACGATGAGGCTTTCTGCTCCCCCAAGGAGTTACAGTCTCAGAAGCTCACAGAGTCAGTTTCTACTCTTTTTACATGCTTTTTCTGGGACTCCTTTGACTCCATGGCAGTGAGTTTGAAGTTTTTTTATTTTTATTTTTTGATCCAAAGGGTCTCTTAATTAGCAGTTTGGTTGTTTGCTATGGAGTCCATTTCACATTGCAACTCTATAGGACAGAGGACAATTGCACATGGCATTGTCTAGGCCGGTATCTCAACGTGCATCATAGTCTGTGTTTTTCTCACCAGCAGAGCAACTAGTGGATTCAAACAGCTGTCCATTGGATGAGCAGCCCAACTCATATCCCTTACAGAACTCCTTAGTTATAGCTTCATGTCTAGGAGAATGCAAGTTAGAATCATAAGAAATGGTTGATCACCAGAAGAGCTGAAAATGTGAGAAGATAATAGAAAATACTCAGCATTAGGGAAAGTGGTATGGTTAAACTAGGATGCCTACATTGCTGGTAACAATTTAATTGGTATCACTCTTTGGAAAACTGTTTTGCAATGCATATTCTAAAGCTGAACTGATTTCTACCTTGTGACCTAACTATTCAACTTCTAGATATGTGCCCAAAAGCAGCAAAAAATAGATGGAAACGCACACAAGTATTACAAGATTGTTCATGACTGTATTTGAAGTAGGCAGACTGAGAACAATGAAGGTATCTCAAGAATAAAATAGTAAATAAGTTGGGGCCATATAATTAAATTAAAGAGAACAATAGAGAGAGAAAAACTTTGACAGGGAACAACAGCATGGATAAAACTTGCAGTTTTAATTTGGAGCAAAGGCCATAATAAGTTACCTAGCATATGAATCCAAAGTGACACCTTTTCTAAAAAGGCAGACCACATCAATCTGTGGTTTTAGAAGTCAAGTCTCCTGTTATCATGGTGTTGTTGTTACTTGCTGGTCAAGTTGGACTTCACCCTGGGCTCTCACAGCAGAACATGAAGTCATGCTGTGCCACCATGTGCCACCATTGTGGTCACTAACTTGTATGCCAGAGTTCATTGTTGGAGCTATTGTGTGGTGCTTTCCAACCAAGAGTGCCCACCTTCCACCACAAAATCAGAACATATGTTCTTCATTCTGATCCACATCTGAGACAGGCATGATGTGGAGGATAGGGCATGATCCTAAGAGAGGAGAACATGAATGCTTTCATTTAATCTAAAAAAATCCAAGCTGTAATTAATGTTCATATATTTATTTCTTTTTCCATTTCGATCATTGTTTCCATCTAGGTAAGTTATTGAATAGAAAACATGCCTTCCTGTGATGAAAAATGACATATAATGTGTTAGTCCGGGTAGACTAGAGAAACAAATTCATAAACAGTTATATGGATATAAGGGAGAGATTTGTATACAAGAGAAATGGAACATTGAGAAAGCATCCCAACCCAGTGCAGTACAAGATCACAAGTCTGACATTAGCCCATATGTCCAATACCACTCTACCAAATTTCCTTCCAACTCACAAAGCACATGCAATGACATAGGACAATCACAGGCCAGTGGGTATAGAGTCTTGTGTATTCAGCAGCAGTAGAAACAACCCAGTGCTGGCAGCGGTCTCACCATGGCTTCTTATTTCTAGGGTTCATCAGCAGTATCTATTGGTGGTAGAAGCATCTTAGTGCTGGCAGGGGTATCTCTGTGGCTTGTCTGGCTTCAGAGGCCTGGTTCCATCCGGGTAAGCTTGTGTGGCTTCTCTTCCAGCTCCTCCAGTTCCTAGGACTCAGGGTCTATGCTGCCATCTTGTCTTGTCAGTAGAGTATCTCCTAGGAACTGTGACTACAGTCTCTCACTTCCATGGGGGAAATACCGCAATACTTCCCAGAGTTCTCAGAGAAAGCCATGCCCACACAGAGGTCTCATTGGCTATCTCTAGATTGACAGGCTAGACTCCACCCCTACACTCCCAATCATGAATTTAACACCAGAGTACATGACTGCCACAATGTATGTGTATGTAAGGGAGAGATTTATATACAAGAGCAACTGTGCATTAAGAAAAATATACCAACCCAGTCCAGTCCAAGGTCATAAGTCTGATTTTAGCCCATATGCCCCAAACCAATCTAAAAAGTCCTCTTCACACTCAAGAAACACATGCAATGATGTCAAATGCAGAATGATCACAGGTCAATAAATGTAAAGTCTTGGGATCCAGTGGCATTGTAAGCATCTCGGTGCTGGCAGGAGTATCTTTGGTTTCTCCAGCTTGAGAGGTCTGGTAGCATCAGAATATGTCCATGTGGCTTCTTTTCAGGGATCTCTCACAAGAAGTCAGGCTTGTCAGGGATGTGTTAGTCCAGGCAAACTAGAGGAGCAAATTCATAAAGACACTTAAAGATACAAGATTATGGTTTTTATATAAGAGGAATAGGAACTTAAGAAAACATTCCAACCCAGTCCAGTTCAAAGTCATAAGTCCAATAGTAACCTATATACCTGATATCAGTGTAGAAAGTCTCCTTCTGACTCACAAAGTCACAGACCAGTGCAGAGTCCCAGCTCTGGCAGGGTCTCCCCATGGTTCCTCGCTTCCAGGGCTCAGGATCCATCAACAGCATCCAGTGGTGGTATAAGCAACTTATGTCTGGCAGGGCTCTCCATGTGGCTTCTCCAGCTTCAGAGGTCTGATTCCATCAGGGTAAGGTTGTGTGGCTTGTCCTCTGGCTCCTTCAGCTTCTCGAAAGCTACCATCTTGTCTTGTCCATAGTTCATCTTCTCTGAGACTAACTCTCAACAACTGGGAGATAGCTTCTCATCTCCACCAGGGAAATATCGTGAGATTTCCCAGAAGTCTCAGGAGAGAGCCATGCCCACACAGAGTCCTCATTGGCTACTCAATGGCTATCTATCTCCAGATTAACAGGCTAGACTCCACCCCTACATCTCAATCATGAAACTAATATAAGCACATGACCGCAACAAGTAGAGGGTCTTCAAGCGATTGAGTGTATCCTGCTTCCAAGAAGAAAGTCTCAGATTTCCCAAAATTCTCAGAGGAGAAGGCCATGCTAAAATAGACGTCTCATTGGCTATCTCCAGATTGACAGGCTAGAGTCTACCCTAAAACTCTTAATCCTCAAACTGATACCAGATTAGGGGACTGCCACATATGCAAAAGCATATATATGCATATACATGGGTGATTGCCACATGTACATACAGAGAGAAGACATACATGCAAAACCATTCTAAATAACCATTTTCGTGGGGTTTTTTTTTTCCATTTTCGTTTTTAAAGTTCATTATACATTTGGTCAGAAGGAGCTATAGTTTACGTATTTAGAAATCCCAATTTTTTTAACCAAAATTACAAAACTCCATAGAAGGAAGTTAGTGACCCAGAACAGAAATAAAGACAATTCATTTTAGAGTAGCATCTGTATTCCTTGGACCCTTGGAGAAACGATTAGCATTGATATTTTCCCATAAGCAGGACCAGTGGCCCCACTTTGCATCTGTGCTTTTCCGCAAGACTTGTATTACCATCCTCAAAGAAGGGGCATACACTCTTTGTGGTACTTACACAATCTGGTGTCAACTTTCAAAGGGGTGGAGTCCACTCCGTCACTCAGGTCATAGCTTGATGACCTCACTTGGAGTCACCACAGAGATAAATCGCTCACTGGAGACCAGATACACCCAGTCTCTGCTTCGTCTTCAAGCACACATGGGGCTATGCTGGAATTCTGGAGCTGGAGGAGCCACATAGAGACCCGTCCCAGCATTGAAATGCTTCTACCACAACTGGATCCATAAGACTTTTCACATGCTAGCCTGTGATCTTCCTGCATTTGGCATCATCGCGTGTGTTACATGAGTCTGCTGAGGATTTTATACATTGGTATCAAGTGTATGAGCTAATATCAGACTTTTGGATTTGATCTGGACTGGGCTGGGACATTTTCTTAATGTACAATTGCTCTTTGAGATAAAGTTTTCTCTTACACACTTGTGAGTGTTTCTGGATTTGTTTTTCTAGTCTACCCATACTAACACACTCTTGGTCTGCACATTGCGTAAGGGAATACATCAGTCATTGGACTCTTCTGCTGCTTTTCAAACAATACTGCCTATAAAACAGAAAGGTCCTTTTTGTTCTGATGCTGGGGAAGACAGCAGAATTATTGCCCATACATTGCAAACATCTTTCCACCAAGCTTTAATAATAACTAATTAAAGTGATTTTTATATGGCATTAGTCTCCTGTGTGATATGCAAATTCAAACTGCTCCTAAGGAGCTATCAAATATCCCTAGATCTCAGCAATTAGGCTTGAAAGCAAAGAGGTTCTACATTCCAATTAAAATGCCTCTTGATGCAGTCATTGTTGCCTCTATCTGTTCACCATCACCCTGTATTTCCCCCAGTATGAAATTATTTTGAAAGCCAGCCGTAACAACTGTAGTGATGATTTTTTTTTCATTTTGAGGCTTTTTTAGTGTTAATTTTCTTATTTCACTTAAAAGTAAAATCTGTTTGCTGGTGAGGTGCTCATAATTCCCACTCTTGTCTGTGTACCTTCATGTATGCTTCCAGCAGAACTGTGAGGATCTAAGTGAGAAAAAAGCACTCAGTAAGTGCAGGGTAAATCAGAAAGGTATGTTAATGTGGGTTGAGAAATAGCCATTAAAATTCTTTTAGAATCATTTTAATGTCATTTTCAACATTGTTTATTTTAACAAACTACGGAGTATAGCAACACAGATATATCAGGGCATGCACATCTTTAATTTTCATCATCTAAGAAATGAGATTAAGGGATGAGGGTATGATTGTATTGTGAAATTAGTGGGAATCCTATCCGTTTTCATAAAAAGCTCAAAGCAATGATACAGGAGAGGCTTGTTGGTATGACTCTGACCGGGAGAATCATTTGATGAAATATGAAGACGAGTGGCAGTGCAGGTTCTAGTCCAAAGAATTTGAATAAGTGCTTGGAAATATGAATTTGTTTCTGCTTCATCTAACTAGATTTGATACAATGGGGTTGTGCAGTTAGGGAGAAAAAAGTCCCTGGTACTTAATAAGGCAATAATTCATGCTGAATGGATATGAGCAGTCATTCCATGAAAAATTGATTTTTATAGTGTCCTAGACTTGGTAACTCTTGGAGATTTGTGTGCTTGTTGTGCAAGTACTGTAAAGAAAATATATAGGTTTCATTAAAAGGTGAGTCCATATTTTCCTAGACTTGGTAGATGTTTGTTAAAAGTTGAAGCTTTTTTCTTTTTCATTTGCTATTTTAGACACTTTTGTTGCATTTCTAAGAAAATGTTTCTGTGTCAGTGAAGAGAAATGACGAGGAAGGACAGGTCGGGGGCCTACTGATTTTTGACTCAGGAGTGGATTTGTAGATAGACTGGTAACTTTCCATTCTTTGCGTCAAGGAAGCTCAAGAAGAAAACAAGACTCACACTCCCTGCCATGGAGGCAATCCTAGAGGACAGGGCAGACTTGCCCCTGTGAGTGTCCCTGACTATGACTCTTTAGAGGAGTTGAAAGCTCTGTCTTTCATCCACAGAGTGGCTGGTGATTTTGAACTGCTCACTTTTCCATTCACAGATCAACATGTAACCACTGCACCAATGGTTAAATTAGGATGTTTGTGGTGATCATGTGCTTATGTTAATTTCATGATTGAGATGTAGGGGTGGGGTCTCTTGTTAATCAAGAGATAGCCATTAAGTAGCTAATGAGGTCTCTGTGTGGGCATGGCTTTCTCCTGAGACTTCTGGGAAATCTCGCAATATTTCTCTCGTGAAGATGGGATGCTATCTCCCCAGTTGTTGGGAGCTAGTCTCAGAGACAATGAACTGTGGACGAGACAAGATGGCAGCAAGAGCCAGAGTAGAAGCCACATGACCTTTTCCTTGATGGAATCAGATCTCTGAAGTTGGAGAAGCCACCTAGAGACCCCTGAAAGTGCTGAGTTACTTCTAACACCACTGGATGCTGTTGATGGACCTTGAGCCCTGGAAACAGGAGCGCTGAGGGGACCCCTGCCAGCACTGGGACTCTGCACCCACTGGCCTGTGACTTCGTGAGTTAGAAGGATATATTATAGACTGGTATCTGACATATGAACTAATATCCAACTTATGACTTTGTACTGGACTGGGTTGGGATGCTTTTTCGATGTCCCATTCCTCTTGTATATAAACCTTTTCCTTATATCCATATGCATGTCTATGGATTTGTTTATCTAGTCTACCTGGACTAACACAATGTTTAAATATGGTTTTGATAGGACCCAGCTTTAAAATGTTGAATCAATAGGTATTGCCCATTAGGCAGTGCTCTTTAAATAAAATCATTTTGAAAGACGATTTTTTTTTAATTCATCACAAAGTAAATGTGATTTTGTCATCTCTAAAGAACTTTATGGTTATCTGCAATAGCATTGCAGTCTTTCTTATTTATATATGGCACTGAAAATAACAAAAAAAAATAGATTCGAGCATGATGCACATCCATCTATCCATCCACCCATCCAGAATAACAAGTGTTATCTACATTCTCCCTAACACTGTGGTGGGCCCTGAGGTACTAAGAAGAATTAGAGAAGGTGTCAAAGTGTTAAACCTACAATTTAGTAAAACTAAAGAATACTTTCCAATGAGAGGGAAAGAGAAGGGATTTCTTTTAAGACAAAATAACTAATAAAAGCTCATTGCCATCGAGTTGGGGTCAATTCATAGCCACTCTGCAGGGCATGGAAGAACTGCCCTTCAAGGCTGTAATGCTTTCCGGGTATCAGGCTGGTGGTTTTTAATTACTGGCCTTGGAGTTAGAAGCCCAACTCGTGCAGAGAGGTGACTTTTGTGCGTAATAATGGTGCTGTAAGGTGCCCTTGAATGTGCTCCTACCCTCTGCACAACAGAAGAAACTATACCTAGGGTTGTGCCATCCTCACGGCTGTCGCAGGCGTTTGAGCCCTGCTTGCTGCCACTGCACTGATCCATCCTGCCGAGGTCTCCTTGAAAGCATGACCGCCATGCTATTATTATACCTAGGAGTTCCCTCGTCCCCTAACCTCAACCATTCAGTGTCCAACCCCCACAATCTTCTCACGCTTCTTTTTCTATTCAGAGCTGGTTTTTTTTTTTTTTTTTTTGTCAAATCAGAATCTTAAGAAATACTACATGGGATATTGCTTAACTTGGTTATTTCCTTTAACCATAGGCAATCTCTGTCATATGTACTTTTCTTCATCACTCCCTGTAATTTAGATTTTTACAAAAGCAGCACATGGCATGGCAAAATAATAATAAAAAAACAACTCCCCGCCACTGTGTCGGTGCAAATTCATAGTCACCCTATGTTGTGTGTGTGTTTCTGACACGTTCGATTTTCCCAATTAAATCCCTACATGCCGTTCAACTTATTCCCGTGCCCTTTGCTTTATGTAAAGTTATAGACAGTTCTTTCTAGACATTTTAAAGGTCAGGGGCAGGGGCAGGAGTGGAGAATGATAAATCGACTGGATTATCCCTGATGCGTTTAAGAAGAGAGGCTTTCCTTCCCGACATGGTACCTAAATCCAGAAAATCCTGTTGAACTTTGGCTGTGGTAAGGGTCAGGTGTCTCCTGAATTTTGAGAATCTGTTATAGGTGCCTTCCTTTTTACCCCAGAACTACATTAGTGTCTGGTTTTGCTACACAAAATAAATCCAAAGGAAGTTTTTACTTTTAATAATAATAGGAAAAAAATGTCAAGACCTAGTGTTCAGTACTTGTTTTTCACCTTTTGAAGAGGCAGGGCACTCCCCAAGTTCCTTCTCCTGGAAGTGACAGAAGGGGCTTCAAAAACGATATGGAGCAATTCCATTACCTGTTAATGGTTTTGTAAGGCCCCTACTACAGCTACATACATTATTTTTACCTTAAAGGGAGATAAAAATTTTATACATTGTATATGTGTATATATGTATGTGTTTGTGTGTGTATATGTGTGTGTGTGTGTGTGTGTGTGTGTAAAACAAATAATTCTGTCTTGGAAAAAATACAACCAGAATGCTCCTTGGAGGCAAAGATGGTGAGATTTCATCTTACAGACTTGGCAGATGTTGTCAGGAAAGGACAGTTCCTGGAGATGGACACTGTCCTTGGCAGGAGAGCTGTGGAAAAGTGAAAGGCCCGCCAAAGATGGACTGGCACACTGGCTGTACCAATGCGCTTAGCCCTAAGAGAAATTGTGTGGCTGGTGCGGAACAGGGTGGTGTCTTGTTCTATTGTACATAGGTTGGCACCAATTTGATGGCACCTGGCAGAAACAATAATAGGTCATGTATTTTTATACCATTGCTAATTCTGCTATATGTTAGTGTTGTTTTTTAATTTTAGGTTTTATGTGTTATTTGGTATGATTTGGTAGGTTATGATCTGGCACCTGGGGATGCTTAAAATTTTTCCATCTAACTATTGGTAATTGCCTCTTTATTTGTATGCCACCTTAACATAAACATTTTAGAGGTCCTCTCTACTTTCACCTAGTGGGGGAAACTTGTACTCTAGTAAGTGGTTTAAGTCAGTATAATTTATTGTTTATTTTCAAATACTTGTGGCAGTTTCATTTTGTCTAAGAGCTACATGGGCCAACCCCTGGGACAGTTTTCTGTGTCACATCCTGACCCTAATGCAGGTAGCTAGAGCAGCTTTCTGCTGGTAAGCAGCTTTTCCGAAGGACTAACTGCCCTTAGTGCCATCATCTCTACAGAGGTCCCAGACGGGCTTAATGAAATGGCACAGTTGATCATATGGAAGTCATGCAGAAGAGCAGGTAACCTGAAGTAATGTGTTTGCAGACCCAGGAGAAAATCCAGCTCGAAGAAGATGAGTAGAATGATGTAAATGGATATGATTATTTATCTTAGCACACAGCGTGATTAAGGCTTGTGTTCCTGCCTTAAAACAACTCCATACATATGTATGCCTGTAGACAGACATACATATTTATAGACCTATTGTTTTTTAAGTCAAAATTGCACAATTATATAGCATCATGTAAGTAAGTATTGTGAGTCCTCGGTGGGCAAAACAAAGCACAGAAAATAACCAGGGCTTGCTTCTCCCAAGCTGGCTTTGTTTCACATTTAAAATGCAGAGCCGTCTCTGTGGCCAAGCCAATTAAAGGGAAGGTCTGTCAGATTTGCTCCCCAGGTCTCGGTTGGAGTTTTGGCTCAAGTTTGCTCTGTCAAGTTGAATGCTTTATTTTGTGATCTTAAAGGTAATAGCAGGTAACATACTTCTCAATGCCAGGAAGTTGAGTTGCCCGTGGTGCAAAGAGAGCAGGCTTTGAGCCAGATTCCCAGGGTGTCATAGCAGGGGCTTTTGATGGACCGGTTCACTGAAGAGGAGGATGAGGGCATGCTTGGCGAGCTGGGGATGATTGGAAAGGCTCAGGATTATTTGAAAGCATTAGGAGAGGGCTCATTTGAAAAATTGAAAATAGACAGCATCTATCTATGGTGGATTAGGCCAACCCCTTATCAAAGTGTCATTATAATATTAAGCGTGGAAAGAGATAATGCCATTCTCGAGTTTAGTTTCCATGTCACGAATGAGATTTTAGGTTTCCTTGAAAAGCACCGCACGGCAAGGTCAGGCATGACAAAGTCAAATAAAACATAGTGGCTCTGCGCTTACAATCTAACATATTGAAAAATAAAAATAAGATAAAGCTCTGGTAAAATAAAACTCAGGTTTAACACAACCCGGATGTAGTGGTGACTGCTGACATCTGCTCTGTGGGGTGGAAGCATAGTTAGAAGCTGCTGTTGGCATCCCCTGGAAAGCAGAGACTCGTTTTATGTCCGTGCTGTACAAGTGAAAGCTCCTTGGTTGGGGAGCAGATTCTGACTCCTGGCGACCATCTGTGTGCCGGCTGTCACAGTAGAGCCACACTCCATGGGATTTCCAGGGGCTGAGTGTGCAGCTATCGATATCCAAGTCTGGCCTCCCAAGTTCTTCCTTCTGGTGACCCAAACCACCCCTTATGACCAGCCAAGCACTTAGGGAAGGCAATCTGATATAGAAAGTAATTGCTTTTAAAAAACATATAGAAATGAGTTAGGGTGTGTTAAGTTTCTGTTTCAAATTCTTTGTAATCATTTATTTTGTTGATAGTCATTCAAGTTGCGTAAAGTTTACTGATTTAGACATGCTACCGTTTTGAGTTTAGATCTGTGGTGCCATCAACATATAGCTATTTATTGTTTCATTTAACATACTTTAAGATTATAAAAAATATTATAAGAGATGTAGCACAAAATATGGGCTAAAGCACAAGCCTGGGAACCAGTAGACTAGATTCAAAGTGCAACTCTATTGTATATGACCTCTGTGGACTAGTCAACATATTTCCATTCTGGTTTCCTCTGGGATAGAGTTGTCTTTTGAACCCCACGAATTATTTTACATGAAGCACTTAGAACAACTAAACCATACATGCTTTATGGATAAATCTAGATATTTAACAATAAAACCACAAGCACAAAGTAATAATTATGACTTCATACACACATATACAAATACATGTCTCTGAACACAATATGCATAACAATATGTGAGGTCATGTTCACCGAAATGATCTGAGGAAAGATGGAAACTCGCAAGCCTGTTTATATGACTGCTGTAAACCTCATAATGCAGAAGTTGTTATGATTACTTCACATTAATATGAATTCTTTTAATAGGTGCTATTCTCCCAGGAATAACAGCCACTCACTGAAAAAGGAGAATGGTGAAAGAGGACACCAGCTTTTTTTGAAGTAAAATTCTCATAGCATCAATTAGACATTTAAATATATATATATATATATATATCAGTAAGATTTAGTATATGTGCTAAGTTGTACAATGATTGCCACTAAGTATAAAATATTTCTCCCATACCAAAAGCTACCACAAAGGATATTGCCTGAAGCTTTATCAGATCCTTTATGTTGGTGACCATAGCCTTTGTAGGGCAGGTGCTGTCTTTTGTCTAGTTATTGGAGATGTTAAGTTTAAAGTATTAATTTTGTTTTAGCTTTTCTCTTTTTTATGTTATTATTTCTACTTAATCCATCAGGTTGCCTTGTGCTATTTCTGTGTTTAAAAATTTATTAAGCCTTGGTTTATGGCTTAACATATAGGTTAGTCTAGAGAGTGTTCCAGATGAGAGGGGAAAAAATAATGTACAGGGGAGCAACCTCCCCCCAAAAAAACCCAGAAAAAGCACAGGTGGGTGGACCTTGCACACTACACCCCTTTTCCCACTAGACAAGCATCAAGCGACTCACTCTGAATTAGTGCACCCAGTGGCACTACTTGGGAAGTTTCTCTTTGGTCACAAGGGATTTTTTTTTTTTTCATGAAAGCAGATTTGCTTGAGCCTTGTTTTTTGTGATGGTTAATTTCAGAGAACAGCATATAGCTGTAAAATTTTGTGTCCTTCTCAGGAAAAATGCCACAGAAATGGTTGTGATGCTGAAGGAAGCTTATAAGGGCAGTGCTGTGGGAAAAACTCAAGTGTATGAATAGCTTTCTCATTTCTAAAAAGGCTGAATGTCAATTGATGACACACCTCATTCTGAATGTCTGTAAACTTCCTGAATGGCCAAAACTGTCAACTTGGAGTACATTTGGAGTGTGCTCTACCAGGTCAGGCTGCTAATTAAGTTTTCTGTGTAGAGGTTCTAAAGGCTCTGGCTGCCATCAGATTAGCTCCATGGGTCTTGTTAGTAGGAATGTCTCGCAGGGACAATCTCTGTGTCCAGTCTCCAGCAAACTATTTGTCTCCGAAGCATCTCCACATGAGAGCCACAAACTGCAATGTGATTGACTGGCTAGACTGCACCCCTTCATTTTTAATAGTCTCAAGTTGACACTAGATTATGTAACTACCACACACTACCCCTTGTCAACTTGACACTTAGATACAACTCTTCAGCTATCTGTAATTTTCAAACACAGTGAGAAAATCATGTCTGTACCTAACTGAATAAAATTAAAATGCAACAATTCATTATGTGCTAAAGCCTCATTTAAATATAATGTTCTATAAGTGAAGAACACAAATTGGCAATTATGGTTAAATAACACCTGTACCTTAACCCTATGAACACATTCCCCCGATTATGAAAGTTTGTAAGCCAGACACTTCTTGCCTTTATCTGCCCAATTTTGAGTGTCCAATTTCAACATTGTCCACTCACATCAATCTAGTACTCTGAGGACACATTCATATCCTTGTATGTGAAGAATCTTCATTCCAGTTGAAACCTTGTAAAGTTTACATCCATATTGAAAGTCAAATCAGGACAGGCCTTCCTTAATGTAAGCAGCAATATGCACCAATTTACGGGCTCAAAAAATCTCTCCACCTGGTCAGATTTTGGTCAACTCAATGTTGGCTGCCTCTCCAATGTTGACTGCCTTGCCTTTAGACTATAAGTCCCATCTCAAATTCTCAACAACCCTACACCCCTTGTGTTAGTTCATGAACTTCAGACCAGTCAACCCACTCTTGTCTTCTCCTCTAGTCCTTGTAAACCAGACCTATGGGAGTCAGTGGCCAGACTCAACCTTGTTATTGTTGCAGTTCTCTCCCTTCTACTCAACAAATTGATCCAGGTGGTCACCTAGAAAGCATTACAGCCTACCTACTGGCTCCCTTTAACATTTTAATCATAGAGAGAAGAGTTTCTCTAAGGATCAAGTTTTTTTTCAGTTTCTGACAAAAACCACTCTTAAAAATTCAAAAATCCAAAAGGTACCTTTTTTTTTTTTCCTTCAACCTGTTAATTCTCTTCACTATCAAATGTCCTGAGCACTCAAGACACTGGTGAGGCTTATCTTTTCAGACCCTTCTTTGTAAACCTGCCCTAAATCCATTTAACAATTCCAATTTTAATGGCTGAAGATAAGTGGACTTACAAGTTCTCTATTTTCATACTTCCAAATAATTATTTATCTCAAGCATTTCAATAAAAATAAGCAGAAAAATCAGTATACACAAAGTGGAATCAGATCCAAACTCAATTCTGAAAATAGTCAAGTTCAATCCGTTTTATTAAAAATCATTTTATTGGGGGCTTGTACCTCACTTATCACAATCCATACATACATATATTGTGCCAAACACCTACTTTTTCATGCCTGCTGCTGCCATCATTCTCAAAACATTTTCTTTTCAACTTGAGCGCTTGACATCAGCTTTTCATATTTTCCCCTTCCTCCCCACTCCCCCTTCCCTCACCATCCCCTGATATTTTATAAATTATTATTTATAAATTTATCATATCTTATACTGCCTGACGTCTCTACTCATCCACTCCTTCATTGTCTATCCTCCAGATAGGAGGTTATGTGCAGATTCCTGTAATCAGCTCCCTGTCTCTCCCATGCCTTCCCTCCCCCTTCGGTTATCCCCACTCTCAGTACTGGTCCAGAGGGGTTCATCTGTCCTGGATTCCCTGTATTTCCAGTTCCCATCTGTACTTGTGTACCTCTTCCAGTCTAGTTGGATTTGTAATGTAGAATTGGGATCATGATATTTGGGGGAAGTAAACCTTTAAGAACTAGAGGAAAATCGTATATTTCATCGTTACTTCACTGCACCCTGATTGGCCTATCTCATCCCCATGACGATTCTGTAAGGGGATGTCCAATCGCCCACAAATGGATCTTGGGTCCCCACCCAGAACTCCCGCTCATTCATAGTGATGTGATCTTTGTTATCTGATGCTTAATAGCTGTTCTCTTTGACCCCTCGTGATGACCCAGGCTGGTATGCTTCCATGTGAGCTTTGTTGCCCTATGCTAGATGGCTGCTTGTTTGCTTGTTTGCCATCAAGCCTTTAAGACCCAAACACTTTATCATTTGGTAGCTGGACATTATCAGCTTTCTCCACCATGTTTGCCTCAGCATCCGTATATTTTCAGTGACTGTATCGCGAGTGTGAGAATGCAACGAACTGATTTTTGTTCTTTGATGCCTGCTACCTGATTTCTTCCACATCTCATGGTCACATAAGCAAATGTGCTTCTTTCATAGTGAGTTTTGCTGGTCTTGAGTTAGATGGCCACTTGTTTACCTTCAAGACTTTAAAACCCCAGACTCTATATTTTTTGATAGTCTGGCACAATCAGCTTTCTTCACCACTCTTGCTGATGCCCCCACATATCCTCAGTGTTTGTCTCAGGAAGGTGAGTACACAGTGATAAGAGTTTTTTTCCTGTTTGATGCCTGAGACCTGATCCTTTTAACACCTCATGATCACACTGACTGGAGTACTTCTTCTATGTGGGCTTGGCTACTTCTCAACTAGATGGCTGTTTGTTTATCTTTGAGCTTTTAAGACCCTAGATGCTATATCTTTTGATAGCTGGACTCCTTCAGCTTTCTTCACCACACTTGCTCATGCACCCATTTGTCTTCAGTGATCATATCGGGCAGGTGAGCATCATGGAGTACCAATTTAACAAAACAACATATTCTTGCATTTTTAAGTATTTATTTAACTGGAGGTCCTCGGTCTATCTGCTACCCGAGAACTACATCTATAAATATATGTACCTAGATTTATTTCCTCCTTATCATAAATAATTATATTTATGTATGTACATGTCTGTGTTTAGTCCTCTTTAAGTTCAATTCTCCTTATCTTATTCCTTATCTAAACTATTCCCTTGATACAGGATATGGTCTTAGGCCTCTGGCTGCATTGCTTCAAGCCAGGTCTAGGTTTTCTGTCAACCATTTTCACTAAGCCCCATATCTCTGAGAAATTGAAATGGCTATTTCACTCCCTGAGCTCAAAATATACATTAATCACATTCATTTTTGCCATTTAAAAAGAGTAATAAGCAAACACAAATAGTAACAAAACTTAAAACTTTAGCTTTTAAATTCTTTTCCAGAAAACCACTTACTAAACTGCCTGGACATATCTGACCTCTTGCTAGCCAAAGAATAAAACTTGCCATCAGACAGAGGTCAAACAAACATCCATTCTCCAGCTTCATGATTTGTTTCTCTAGTACCCCACTCCCAAGGTATCATAATGTGATAGTCTAGGAAAACTAGAGAAACAAGTCCAGGGAGACTCATAATGAATGTAGGAGAGAGTTTTTTATAAAAAGACTAAGTATAGATTTAGAAAACATCCCTGCCCAATCCAGATCAAGTCCATGTGTCTAATATTAGCCCATATGTCTGATACCAATCTACAAATTCATCCTTATACTCACAAAACACATGCAATGATACTGAATGCAGAAAGAACACAGTCCAGTGGGTGGAAAGTCTCGTGGATCCAGTGGTGCTGGAAGGATCTCAGCACTGGTGTGGATCTCCACGTGGCTCCTCGAGCTCCAAGGCTCTGGCCGCCATCAGCTTAACTTCGTGGAGCTTGTCAGCAAGAATGTGCCACAGGGAGAGTCTGCATGTCCAATTTCCAGAAAAGCTATCTCCTTAGCTCCTGCAAATGAAGCTTCAATTTGATTGACAGACTAGACTGCATCCTTTCACATTTAACAGTCTCAAGTTGATTATGTAACTACTGCAAACAGCATGCCTCTCTTGCCCCACTTTACTGACCTAATTGACGTCACTCTGTGCAACTTCTTTTTGCTTCTCATAATGAAGAGAAATATAAAATGACTGTGATATGACTATGTAGAAGAGGCAAAGAAAAAAATGGGACATACTGTCACCCATTCAAACAGATGAGTTTGAAAAATGTTTTCAAGAATGGAATCACAGATTTCTTAAATGTACTAAGTGTAATGGAAAGTGTTTCAAAGGGGATAGGTTTGTTTTACAAAAATAGTTTAAATATATAGCTTTAAAATATGATTTTAGGGGGTTCCTCTTGGATGTTGTGCTGTTAGTGGGTGGACTAATCTGCATGCATGCATGTATTCAAGTTTTTTTTCAAGATTTTTTTATTTTTTATTTTTACACCTTATGTTTCTGAGGAATTTTTGTCTACTTGCTCTGTACTTCATTAATGTGCTGTGTTAAAAACAACTTTGCGCTGTGGTCTATTTATTTTTCCAGTTTTGTTAAAGTGAGATGTATATGTCTGGAGGGTCTTTCACTGGATACATAGGTAATTTTGATGGTTATAGCCTCTTGCTAGATTCACCTGCAAGTCATTATATTATGCTCTCATTCATCTAGTTTACTTGTTTATGCTTTCCCAACTAATTCACAGTGACTGAGTCTATTTGATGCATCGTGACTGTGGGGAAGGGTAAAACTGCCCTTGTGGTTTTCTGAGACTCTGTCTCGTCATGGCAGTAGAAAGTCAAGTCTCTCTCTCCTGGAACGGATGGCGGTTGAACTTCTTCCATGGAGGTGAGCAGCCCAACTTGTAATCACAACACCACCAGGATTCCTTGTTTTTGTCCTTGTTAATAGCTACTTCATCAGAAACTTAGTTCATCGCCGTGGCAGTCATGTACTTGTGTGTCAGTTTCATTACTGGGAGTCTAGAGGTGGAGTCGAGCCTGTCAATCTGGAGATAGCCAATGAGGTCTCTGGGTGGCATTGCTTTCTCCTGAGAATTCTGGGAAGTCTCACGATCTTTCCCTCATGGAGGTGAGTGACCATTCCCCCCCGTTGTTGGCAGTCGCTCGACTGACAAGACAAGATGGCAGTGTACAAGGAGGCAGTGTATGAGGGACTGGAGGAGCCAGAGGAGAAACCACACGGCCTTATCCTGATGGAACCAGATCTCTGAAGCTGGAAAAGCCACAGAGAGATCCCGGCCAGTGCTGAGAGGTTTCTACCGCCAAAGGATACTAGTGATGGACCTTGAGCCCAGAAGGCAAGGAGTCATGAGGGGATCCCTGCCAAAGCCAGGTTTCTTCTACTGCTTTGTGAGTCAGATGGAGATTTTATAGAATGGTTTCGGACATATGGGCTAACATCGGACTTATGACCTTGGACTGGACTGGGTTGGGATGCTTTCTCAATGTTCCATTCCTCTTGTATGTAAACCTTTCCTTTATATTCATATGCTTGTTTATGAATATGTTTCTCTAGTCTACCCGGACTAACACATTACTCTTGTTCTATCTTGATTGGCATTTGTTTGATAGATTATTTTCCATGTTATGATATTTTTAAGCTTGATTTTTTGAGGGGATCTGAGGTGCTTCTCTTGTAGACAGCACATTGATAGTTCATGTTTCTGTATCTGTTCTAATATACTCTTGTTTTTTAAAAAAAACTGGTATATTTAAATTCTTAGCTCAGTTATCCATAGGTCTGAATCTATAGCTATAATTGTACTGTCTTGTTATTGTTGCATGTGTGTGCTCCATAGTTGATGTCTTTGTTTAATATATTTTTCTGATTTTTTTTTTTTTACCAGCAGTTCAAAACCCCCAGGCACTCGTCAGGAGCAAGATAAGGCTCTCTGCTCCTGTAAGGAGTAACAGTCTCAGAGACCACAGGGCCAGTTCCACCCTGTCCTATTGTGCTGCCATGAGTCTTCTTCCCCTTTGTGGTAGTGAGTTTGTTTGTCTTTATTTTTCATCATTTTCTCTCTTCCTGTTGTTTACTTTTTCTTCTCTTGCTGTTGTTTTTGCAATGACATTTCATGATTCTTTCCCTACATTCTTAGTTTGATGAGAAGGCTTATGAATTTTCCTTTAAAACTTGTTTTTGCATTATCTTTGTTCAAGCAAAATTGAAACAA
>PVJH01001958.1:0-24143 GCA_004026705.1 Nesogale talazaci
TATCTCATTGCATTCGTTTACTTATTTTTATATTGTTAATATTACCAACTATATTGTGAAGATATTTTTGTACATCTTATTTTCTGCATGTGTCACAGTTTCTCTCAGATGTATTCCAGCAGGTGCAGCTGCTGCTTTGAATGGTATGCACATGTTTTAACTAACTAGATCTTGCCAAAGCAAATGTTCCCATCTACATATCTAAAAGCAGTGTATGAGAGTACCTTATGCTCTATAGTATCTCCATCACTTGAAATTGTCCAAGTTTTAAAAATGTATCAACGAGAACCACATCATTGGTATTCTTGTTTTAAGTACAGGAGTGTCATAGATTGATTGGCATTAAGATTTGGTTTCTTTTTTGTGAACTCTTGTTCATTTCTCCACCCTTCTGTTAAAACAAGTTTATTTTTCTTATTTAATGTTATAGGTTTTTTTCATATTTTAGATATGAACTGTTTGTCAATTATGTGAAATGAAAATATCCAATGTACTTTTTTCACATCGTTAAGTATTGCCTTTTTTATCATGTTGTCATCTTTGCTCTTTGCACTTTAGAAAATCCGTGTGCAGCAGATTTGCCCAATGCAATATATTGCTCAATTTATTTTCTTTTGCTTTACTTAAAATTCTTATTAATTAGAATTATATATATAATATATACATTCCATAATTGTCATGCCAAGTAGAATTACACAGTTGCTACCATAGTTTCCAGACATTTTTTTCTACATGGACTCCGTCTCCATACCCCCACCTCCACAGTACTCCCCTCCTCACAAGCCCTTATTCTATTTGCTATTTTCTATCAGGGTTCATTAACCCTGATTTCCAAAATATCCTGCTACTTTGGTTTGCATTGTTTTGTTTGTGCTTGTTCATATTAGGGTGTATCTCAGAGGTGTTATGTCACTGGAGGCCACCTTCTTCAAGTTGTGCTTTATGTTCTTCTGTTTCTTGGTATATGAAACCCAGGATCTATGAACCTATAGAGACTTACACAGCTTATGAGGTGTTTTGGGGCAATATTTCATATCCCAGTTTAATAATTTCCTGCATTCCCCCCAAATATTTTGTGGTATTCTTCTGTGTCTTTCAATTTAATAATATTCTGGGAATATACAAACACATAGAATATTTTTATAACAAAGAAGTTATTGCTATCCTAATTGTAACTAATCATGAAACAATTGATAGCATTGAAAACTTTCCTTCTCTTTTCCTGCAAGTCTTTAACCCCATGACTAGATAACCATTTGCTGGCTTGGGTACTACCCCTGACTGTGTTTCCTACTCTTCTCAGGAGAGATTTTTCTTTAGATTTCCTACTAGTATCAATTAACACACAGCCATCGAGTCAATGCTGATTCAGGGTGACACACCTGTGAGTTTCTGAGACTGTAACTGTTTATGGGAGTAGAAACTGCTGTCATTCTGCCACCAGTATGACTAAATGGATTTTTATTCATTTCCCTGAAGGGTATACAAGTATTAAAAGCACTCACAAAGAAGTCGCTGGGATCATATTATTTCCTCCTCCACTACAGTAACAGGGTTCTCCTTGATCATCTGAGCAGGTTTTCTATCTTTATTGGCCTTAAAATGTGTCAAAATTCTCTTGACTCCTCAAATGATAGCACCAAGTCTTCGCTTTTTAAATAAGACTTGGTCTTGCGAATTATTTGTATAAATAGAATGAAGAATGAAATATGAATAAAAAAGATGACCTAGCTTTGTAAAAAGTCCAGCATTTGGTCTTTGAACCACATTAACTGACTCCAAGAAGAGAAAGGGGAGGAGCCCCAGCAGAAGCTTGCCCAATTGAAAATTTGGATAAATAGAAGCATCATTGCTCTTATGACTATATTTTTGGGTGTTTCATAATTCATCAACAGACGGCACAAATTTTAATAATGAGAAATAGTAACTGGCATTTCAAAATCTAAGTAGAACTGTATGACTTTGGAACTGAGTTGTGGATAGCATCTGGAAGAAGTATGAGAATCATGTGAATGAAAGCCTGAAGTACTTCACAGTGACTGTTAGCAGAGTCAGATTGTCCACGAGAAGGCAGTCGCTTAGGAGATTAAAGAAAGTGAGGAAAATGATATTGTAAGATGAATGCAGGAAGAAAGAAACAAAAATGGTAATGGGAAGTTTAGCAATACTGTTACTGGCAGTAATGTGAAAAATAGAAAACTTAATTAATGAACTGGAAGATAGAGCTGAAGGTGTTGCCTGGTTTCTCTTGCTGCCTCTTGTAAAATGTCACAGAGAGGATTACGAAAGAAATGTTAAATGTACAAGATGTGGAATTTGCCGATTTTTTTCGGGGGGTGAGGATTGGAGCAAAGCAAAAACAAACTGCTCTTCAATCCCAGTCTCTCCAGATGGCAAACAATACTAAGTTTAAAAATAACTTCTTGGAAGATAGGAGTGCTATGGTGCTTTCAAGAAAACATGGTGCAAAGATGAAGCCAAAGGCCTGCATAAAAATTTTTGTTAAACTCTCAGAAAAATGTAGGTTGGTGACTCAAAGAGACAAAAGTTCCTTTAAGGATAATAATAGCCTGTTTCACATATTCCCCCTTCCATAATTAAAAGAGTGCTTCAATAAATCATAAAGAAATTTCTCAGAACAATCATATAGCAGATCCAGATTAGAATGAAGCTCAGTTCAGTGAGATTTGAGTGTGATTTTAATCTGTTTAAGTGATCTCAATAAGATTTAAGAAATATCACCAAGACTTTAAGAAAAAATATTTTGGTGGAAACATCTGCAGATTGGATGCAAAGGGAGAGAGAAAGTCCAAAACAAAAAGAGGCCTTTGGATCTCCACAAGATGATGGACAGAGAGCAGATGGCAAATTCTCCTTCACTTCAAACACTGGGAATCTCTTCTGGAAGAGGAAGACCGATTGAGAGGGTGACTTGAGAATTCAGAGCACTGAGACAAAAATCATGAAAAATAATTTCCAGGCAGTAGAACTAAGCCCTAAGTTTATGGAATGGCAATTCCGCCCCCCTTCTCCCCTTTTCAACAGGAGTTTTTATAGGAGCTACCTTATCACTGTCTCACAATTGTATGTGGGATATGCAGATGACTTGTATCTTTAGTTTACAGAGTTTCAGATTAAAATAAGAGTTATACTTTGGGGATCATGAACAAAGAATTCATCTATATCTAGATTTAGATGATGATATCAGAGATCTTAAATCAGAACTTGATGTTATTATAGTAGTTGAAAATCATGAGCCCCGGTGACGAAGTGGTTGTGCGGGACTGCAGCCCACTGGGTTGGAGGTTCAAATCCAGCAGCAAGGCTGGGCCTCCTACTCCCACCACCAGAGTGATGCCCCAAAACAAAAATCTTAAAAAGTCTTCAGGATATACTTTCCATGTGACAGGAATATAAACAATTAGTGGATACAGGGCAGAATGAGGTGCTTTTAAAATGCTCTTAAGTTGTGTTTGAAAATCTCCAAACTAATGGTTGAATCTAATGTCTCTTCCTTTGAATATGCACCAGCCTTAATCACTGGTATTTAACCAATAGACTGTGGCAAAAAGGACCATCCGACTTTCAAAGCTAGCATCAAAAATTGGTAAAAGTTGTCATCTGCTCTTTTCTCTTAGTGTACTTGATCCCCTTGAAAGCAAGCCGGCAAGCTATCAGAAAACTAAGTAACAACTGGGAAAGGCCAAATGGAGGTATTCTAGTATGTGAATGGTTTTTCCCTCAGTTGATTTTAGCTTTTGAGCTATTCCAGTTGACCAAGTGGAGCAGAGAAAAGATGTCTCATTGAGTCTGCCCAAATTGAAGATTTGTGAGGCTAATAGGTGTTATTTCTTTACATATTGGTTTTGCAATGATTTGCTACACTTTGCCAGAACATTACACAATATAACTTTGTCTTTTGCTTCCTAGAAATTACAATTCTCAGCTTCCAGCTTATGCTTTCAAATGTTTTCCTTCATCAGTAAATATGCCTTCTAAATTAGAAGAGACTGGTTTTAAAGTGTGCCTTTTGACATATTCATGAAACATAGTACACCTGCACCGACCCATTGGTTACCATGTTCATGTATGATGCTATTGTTGAGGATCATGTGAGAAATTGCATCACGCACTTGTTGACGGGCCAGAACATAGACTGCAACTTATAAAGTAATTCTTTTAGATTTGTGAGTGGAAATATAGGATTTCCAATAGAATTAGATTTTCATTTAAATGATAAATGTTAGCATAACTATGACCCATGCTACCTAAGCAACTGTCTGAAAGATGTCTATATTCATGACAGAGACAAGTGGTACAATAGATTGTAGAAGTTAGTGTACAGTATCATTGACATCACATGCAAAATATTCGAGGAAAGCACATACTAAAGAACAAGTATGCAGGAAAAACTTACAAAGCATTCAAGGAAACAATGCAAGAACAAATATTCAAACCCATAATTACAAACAATAATTTGACAGCAACCCCAAATCCCAAAGATTAACAATAAAATTTCCAAAATTGATAACTCCATGGAAGCACAAAGGGGTAGAATTGAATCAATGGAAGGCAATAAAAGTGAAATAGAGGACAAATGTTTTGATGCTAATTTGTTTGAATAACATTCTAAAAGATATGAAGAAAGTCTAAGAGTTCTGACAGATACTATTAGAAAGAATGGCATGTGACTGATAGAAATTCCACTGGACAACAGCAACAACAGCAACAACAACAAAACCCAAACCAAAACCTTTCAATTAAAATATTTACATGAAGAAAACATGCCTAATATTATAAAAGACTACAGGATATTCATTCAAGAAGCTCCATGAACCCCATATGAAATAGCACCCAGAAAGACATATTAAAAAGAATGTTGATAAAACCAAATGGAAAGGAATATTTTGATAGTAGATTGGGATGAAGGAATGGTCATATATAAAGGACAAACAATAAGTCAATGTTCTGATTTCTCACCAGAAATCATGCAAGACAAATGGAAGACAAATGTAAATCCCTGAAAGGAAAGAATTGCCAACCAGCAATTGTATAGGTAGCAAAATTGCGTCTCAAATACAATGACAAAATAAAGACAATTACAGGTAAACAGAACTTAGAGGATTTGTAAAAATATGACAAATATTATGAAAATATTAAAGGAAGTTATTTAAATAGAGAACCAACAGCATCAGATGACAATAAGATTAAGACAAGCAGCGGTTTTAGTTAGACACCAACTTAGATAAAAAAAAAAATCCTTAAAATTAAAAGCAAAAGCTACACTGAGAAAATGAATCAGATATAGCAATCAATATATGACACAATTTCAAAATTTAAAGGTAGAAGACATGGTATAAGTGCAGAACCCCCAAGTGGAATGGAAGCCAAGATGATATCAAGACATACTAGCCTGTTTTAAACTAAGGAGGACAGAAGTAAATTCTAGGGTAATCACAACGAAAATTGATAAGCCTCCTCCCTAAAATAGAGATGGAGAAAAAGACTCAGTAAACCCAAAATCAATAATAACAAGAAAAATGAAATTTTAAGTTCAAAAACAAAAAGAGCTTGGCACAGAAATGTAAGTAGGTAAAAGAAATTGTAACTACAATAAAGTCCAACAATTTGCCAACAGCAGACTCAAAATAATTGATATATAAAATATAGAGAGTTAAATTTAACAGTGAAGTATCATCATACAAAAATAAAACTTTGGAAATAGTAGCATGATCCATCAGTTTGTTGTTGACAATGGGCACACCTTAGGAGTAAATATATAAGCCAACAAAATGCAAAAAAATATCAAGTAAACAGTAGCAAATAAAGAGCAAGATGACAAAATAGACTTTGATGCCGAGTCCCTACCAAAATACAATGAGAGGCATCATATAATAATTAAAAGGTCAACTTAACAAGGGAACATAACCATTGTAAATATTTATACCCAAAGGCAGTGCTGCAAATCACATATATTCTAACAACATAGAGTAAGAAAGAGAAATTCATAGCAAGACTCAATACTGAACGTATGAATACTACCTAAAGTAATCTGTAGGTGTAATGCACAATCCTGATGACGATTCTGTTGTCACTCTTTAAAGAAATGAAAAACGAATCAAAAACTCTATGTGGAAAAGAAAGAGACCCTGGATAAGCAAAACTTTATTAGGAAAAAGAAGTAACTCAAGTACAAAAGGACAAATATTACCTGAGATCACTATTATATTAAAAAATAGGTTTATACACAGAAAGAATCACTCTTTGAATGGTTAACAAGGCGGGAAAGAGGAGGACAGTAGATTCTAGATAGCAGATATGAGCTAATTCTGGAGAAGGAAAAGGAAATGCATGATATAGGATAAGTCTACACAATGTGATCAAGGCACAGGGAGACACTGAGAGGTACACAAGAACAAAGAACAATTATGGTCAAGGCCCTCCAACACATTCAGTCCAGCAAGAGCAATTATAAGTAACAACAATTCACGAATATATACATAGGTAACTACTCATATGTATGCTAGATAGGATAGGGAATTTGGATGGGAGTACACCTGAGTCTATATAAAGATATGATAAGGGCTGAGCTCCAGTGGCATAGTGTTTGCATGCAGGACTGCGGCCCACTGGATTGATGGTTCAAATCCAGCAGCAGTTCTCCAGGAGCAAGGCTGGGTCTCCTTCTCCCACCAAAGGGCAGTGATGCCCAAAAAAACAACAAACAAAAATATGATCATGGATGTTTCCATATACATATTTTCAAGTTCTGCACACATAGAGACCATTGGAGGCTTAAAACTCCTAGGACTGAAACTGCGTTAGGACTGAACCACTGAACATATAGGCTTTGGACCGTAGTCTCAGGATACATCTATATTAATTGAAAAGACACCACATAAAGACAGTAGTCTGTATCCTAATCTGGGGAGTAGGATTGGGGGTCATAAAAGCTTGTGAATGGTCACCTATAAAGTAACTATTGGTGTTTTTTCACCTGAAGCAGAGGAAAATGATAGTGAAGTGAATGGACAAGGGAAGAGTCCAAAGGAGCAATGGCTCACACAATCCAATTCCAGACTTCTTTACCCTGATAGCAGAAGACCCAGATGGTGCTCAGCTTTGACCACCGATTTCTCTGATAAAGCCTATACTGGAAGGTCCTGCTTAATTAGGGGGGAAATGTAGAACACAATTCAAAACCAAGTGGAAAAAAGAAAGAAAGAAATACTTAACGTATCAGTTTCAACAAGGCTAATAACGTTTATTGCCCTGAGACAATTTTCTAACCTGAAACTGAAGACACTTATGCGGAAGACCTTAGAACAATCAACTCTAGGAGATGAAAAAGACAACAGATGCTCAAAACCAAAGATGACAAGATAGGAAGAAAAGGAAAAACAGGATGAAAGGAAACAGAACCCAGGAAGGAAATAGGGAGTGTTGGAAATCGAGGATTTGCTGTATCATGGAAAAAATGGCGTATGAACTACTGATTGGATGATGAATTGGGTATGCAAAACTTTCATCTCAAACACGATAAAGTCTGAAGATACAGAAAGAAAAACGTATGATAATCAACTTTTGAAGGCCCATAGCACCATTCTGTTCTGGAACACACAGCATTGTCATAAAGCAAAATTGCCTCAATGGCAGCCATTCCTGTACTCAATGGTAAGGACCTTCCTTCTGAGGAAGGATAAGGCCCAGCTTAAGTGACTCTGGTGGTGTAATGGTTAAGTGCTTGTCCGCTAATTGAAAGGTTTGCAGTTTGAGCCACATTATGAGAAAGACTTTGTCATTCGCTCCTATGAAAGTTACAGACTAGACAACCTAATGGGACAGTTCTCATTTGTGGTATGGGTCTTTTGAGTTAAAAAAAAAAAGTTCTGGACCTAACAACAAAGAGAGCAGGTCCGATAGAAACCTGGTTTTAAGTGGACTGATCCCTTCTTCCATGTTCTTGCTGTTCATCCCACTGGGGTAGGGGTGGGGATTTTGTGTCATTGTAGTTGGTTCCCTGTTTCCCTCCATTCTTCCCCTTCCTTCCTCCGACCTCATGGTATCAATACTCCCATTGCTGCTCCTGAGGGGGTTTATCTGTCCTGGATTCTGTGTGTCAAAAGTGGAGAGGATGAAGCCATAAAGAACTAAAGGAATGCTGTATGTTCTGTAGGTGCTGTGATGCACCCTGACTGTCTTGTTCTTTCCTTCTGACCATTCTGTGAGGGAATGTTCAATTACCAACAGCTGGATTTTGCATCTACACTCTGACCCCTGTTATTTGCATTGACGTATTTGTTTGACATACAAATTAGGGTCTTTTGATGCCTAATACCTTATCCCGTCAACACTTCATGATCACACAGGCTTATGTGCTTCTTCCATGGGAACTTTATTGCTTTTCTGCTAGATGGTCATTTGCTTAGCTTCAAGTCATTAAGACCTCAGATACTATATCTTTTCATAGCTCGGCACCATCTGCTTTCTTCTCCACATTTGCTTTTGTACCCATTTTGACTTCAGTGATTGTGTCGGGAAGATGAGTATCACAGAATGCCAGGTTGTTAGACAAAGTGTTCTTGAATTGAGGAAATACTTGAGTGGAGACCCAATGCCCATCTACTATCTTAATGCTCAAAATTTAAATACATAGGCCTAAATCCAGATCACTGTATATTGATGTATTGACATTTGTGCATACCTATGTTTATTCCTCTATAAATGTCTTTTGCCTCCTAGTTCTTTCCTCTAATTCCTTTTACTTTCCTCATGTCCCACTATCATGCTCGACCTTTATTTGGGTCTCAGTACTTTCTCTCAGCATCATTGCCCTTGATCACACCCCCTTAGGCATTCTACATCCTCCTTGCCTTTGTTCCCTTAGTGTTCTCTTGTCCCTGGATTTGTCGGCGCCCTCTTCCCTTTCTCCGACCTCCTCCTCACCCATATTATATTTGTACAATTTCATAAAGAAGATAACAAAATATCCCTATTGCCTTCTTCCCCGTGCAAAGCATATTTTCCTGGTAGGTATGTGGCTCAGTCCCATAATAGGCTTCCATGTTTACTAGAATGTATGCTAACTTTGTGTAGTGAATATGTAAAAGAAGATGGTCAGGGAAGTCTATTTAAACAGCAACAGAATGCTAGCGTTAGCAAGCAGAGAGAGAGAGAGAGAGAGAGAGAGAGAAAGTCGTGCAGAATGCTCCTTCACTAGAAGTGACACTGCTGAAATGATTTCTGACATGTTTTGAGACTTTTAATCTTTCTAATGTCTCACCAGTGATTTGAGTGTTTCCAAGTATTTCTGGAACACTGAAAGTTTGGTAACCATTGTGGTGTATGGGTGGTTTATATACGTGCCCATCTTAACTTCTAGATGTTGCGCTCTCCTCGGCTAGGGGCATTTGCGCATGTCTTTGAGTCCTAGTTCTTCACAGAGGAGACTGAAGGCCCGATACAATCACATCAATCAAGCCAGTTGCTGATGAGTCCATTTCCACTCACGGTGAACCTCTGCGCACACAACAGAACATGTATGTGACCATTTGGAAGCTGGTGTCCACAGTTTTCTTCGGGAGTGCTGCTGGGTGCATCAAATGACCTGCGCGTGGTCAGGAGTTGAACTGCTCGTGCTCTCTGGGGATGCCCTGGACCAGTCTTGGGAATAAGCTGTACCTTGGAAGAATTTCAATGGAGGCAAGTGGCAAATTGGACTGCGGAGGTGAGCACCGTATTGAACATGGCTTCTGGAAGTCATGAAGTGTGCGCTCTCCACTCTGGCTTGAGAAGCAGCCTGTGTTCGTTTCCTCCTGGTGTAGAATGGAATGAGGATCTGAGGAACTTTCTCTTCTGAGGAATAATTAATAGGCTCAAGAGGGAAATCATTCTCATCTAACGGGGTGCAGGGTGTGGGGAGAAATGGGCATGAGAGAAAGGAAATAAATCTATTTGGTACCATCAGTTTTTCCAAAGACACAACAAAGTGCTTTGAGCCCACGTTGCATGGGGAACTGCTAAAAAATAGAAAGAAAAAAGAGCTTACTACATGCATTAGGCAAATTCAATTTGCACATAAATTAGAAACTTGAGTAGCAACAATTCTAAGAGTAGTGAAGAAAAGCTACTGGATCAGCAGGCTTACAATTTAGCCAGTTTGGGTATCTTGACTGAGGTATAAATAATGAAACCTCAATCTGTTCTTCAAATACATTTTATGAATAGTTTAGAATTTTTAGTGCATGCGTCATAAGTTCAGAAATAAAGTCCAATTAACTAAAGGGAAATGTACTAGCACAAAAGCATTTTGACTTCATAAAGATTTCTTCTGCGTGCTGATTAAAATGGGTCATGCTCACACCTAAATATTTCTGCTAATTTTTGGACATATATTTAGTTTCAGATTTCAGATTTCAAATCTCATTCTGAGAAATATTGTTCACCAATGGCTTTCATATGACACTGTCAATATACTTTACTTTAAACTGCAGAGTTTACAATTGGAATCATAATTATCCTGAACACAAGGAAAACACATAATGCTCCAAACAGACTATCACAGCAGAAACCTTTCTCACGAAGAATGGTCAAAACACAGTATAGGGACAGTAAAAAGCATAAGTCCTATCTTATTGCTCAGGTGAGTATCTTCCCAGAAAGGCTTGACCTTTTTGCTGAAGGACTCCTAGAAAGGAATTTTGATCATTTCCATCAGGCAAGAGATTGTTTGCTCTTTACCAAAATGTGTTTTCTTCTTTTTTGAAATACCCAGTGGAAGCTAGGCTATATTTGTCAGCCTGGCTTAGGTATGGTCATGTGACCTCAGACTAGCCGATAGAATGGGAGTGGTAACTCCAAGCAAGCTCCCTCTAACTGCCCAGATGGCCTCCTCCCTGTTCTTTCCCCTTCCAAGATCTGGATATAAATGATGATACCTGAACGAGATATTGCAGCCTCGAGATGGGACAATTATTGGTAATGTGTTGTATATTATGGCATTATAATTCATCACCAAGAAGACAATTCTCTGACTCCTGATAACAAAAAACATGCCTACCTTGGGCTTTGGGTTTCCATCCTTTTTATATATATGTATATATATACACATATATATACACACATACACACATATACACATATATATTACACATCTGCTATATTTATTTATTTATTTATTTTTCTGATTTACTGATTCAAATTTCAATATTAGCTGTATATTTCCCTCATACAATTATATCTGTTAAATTTAGAAATATATGCATAAAATATTGACAGTTTCATAGCTAAGCTGTAGAATAGTGGTGAAGTGATTTTTAAGGACTGGTATTTCAGAACCCATATCTACATATTTATTATTTATTTATTATCCAATGACACTAATTGTTTCATTCTACATTGATTTATCGGATTCTATCTTTTTATCATTCTATTGTTTTGTTATCATTTTATTATCCTACATTGCCCGATGTCTCCTTTTGCCCACTCCTCTGATGACCGTCCTCCAGAGAGGAGGTTGTGTGTGTTGGTCCTTGTGATTGGCTCCCTCTCTCTACGATATCTTCCCTCCACCTACCCACTAAGTCCACTCTCACTACTGGTCTTAAGGGCTCCAATCTGTCCTGGGTTCCCTGGATTTCCAGTTCCCATCTGTACCCGAGTATTTCTTCCAGCCCAGCTGGATTTATAAGGCAGAATTGGGATCATGATAGTTGGGGGGGAAGGAAGCCTTCAGGAACTAGAGGAAAGTTGTTAGTTTCATCGCTACTTAACGGCAACCTGACTGGCCTTTCTCCTCCCCGTGACTCGGGGGGGGATGTCAAGTTGTCTCCCAATCGGCCTCGGGTCCCCACCCCGTTCTCCCACTCATTCATCGTGATATGCTTCATGTTCTTTGATGCTTGATACCTGCTCTCTTTGACCTCTCTTGATCACACAGGCTGGTGTGTTATTTCCATGTGGCCTTTGCTGTTTCTGCACTAAATGGCCACTTGTTTTATATATATATATAGGCTCAAGAGGGAAATCATTCTCATCTAACGGGGTGCAGGGTGTGGGGAGAAATGGGCATGAGAGAAAGGAAATAAATCTATATAATCCCTGAGTTGTTCTTGAGTGGTGCAAGCAGTTTTTGATTCCTCTAAAAAGAAGAACATTTGCATTTGGTGGAGCAGGAGTGTAAGCAAGTGTAAGGGAACATTGGCAGGTTTCACAGGTTTAAAAAATGTTTGTTATGGCTCAGCCCCGGTGGCGTAGTGGTTGTGCGTGGGACTGCGGCCCACTGGGACGGAGGTTCAATTCCAGCAGTGGGGCTGGGCCTCCTCCTCCCACCACCGGAGAGCAATGATGCCAAAAAAAAATAAACAAATAAATAAAAAGAAGAGACCGCCTCACTGAAAAAAAAAAGTTTGTTATTAATGATCAACAAGATAAGCTTTAGCTGTGGACAGAGAGATGATAAAGTAAATGAGAGATGATAGTATGCTGTGGAACACAGTGTGATTTAGTAGGGATCATACCTTGAATTCTCAGTCTCTATTCGCCTGCTTTATTTTCTTGATTTTCCAGTTTTAAAAGATTTGACTATAAACTTAACACTATAATGTAACAAGCCATCCCAAGAGCTACGTTGGGGTGGGGTGGGGGGACCAGTTTCTCTTTTGTAGAAAGCTCTTGCATATCTCCATTTGTATGCAATGTTTTTGTTTTCATGTATTTTTTTGTTGCTGTCACTGATATGCTAATGATATGCTATTGCTATCTGGAATGCGTTCAGCTACACACCACTGATTTCATTTTTGTGCAGAGAAGCAAAAACCTGAGACTTTAGCAATGATTACAATCTTCTGCTCAACGAAGAAAAGCTGGGAGGGATATATATATATATATATATAATGTTGATATTCTTATTAACCTTGCATTTTCCTTCTCCTTTTAGTCTTTATACCGCAGAGTGAGAATTTTAGCAGGTGGTGGCCATATTTAAATTTTTCTTTAATTTGCTATAAATCCAGTACTCTTACAGGAAGAAGGGGAAACTGCCAATATGGAAACAAATTTCAAGTTTTTTAAAAAAAAAATTAGGGTGTTGGAAATGGAAATTATTCTGTATTTCCATCAATACTTGTTAAAAAATTAAAATGCATGAACACATGATGGAAATATATGTGTGTGTACATATGTGTTTGTGTGTATGTATACATCTTCATAATTTAATATATAATTTAATACTATTCATAAAAGAAAATGTCATTCAGTAATTATCCTTGAAGAAGAGGGGAAAACGATTTCCAGTTTGTTGAAGGAACACTTCATGAGTGATAGCTCTGTGTTCTAAAGGCCTGGTGCAAGCCGATGGTTGCAGGTGAACTCAAACCCCTGGCCTTCTGATTAACCATTTGCATACCAGGGATTCTATGATTTTGCTTACACATCTACGAAGCTAAATACCAAATATTATGTGACTAAAAGACTCTTAAATCCTGACTTTGGAATTAGGTAGTTGAACTCCACGTCCTGGCTTCAACACACATATGAGTATAGTTTTGTGCTGGTCGGTTCTATTTAGGAAAGTTACTTAATCTTACTTGCCTCAAATTCCTTCTGAAAATATGCATAATAATGAATGACTTACCCAGTGCTGAATGTTTATAAGCGAATACAAATAGTAGCACTCAAAGGTAGGAGGGATATATATTTGCAAATAATGTTGAAGCATTGTTCACATAGCTGAACATTTTCCAATTTTAAACTATGAACTACAGATATTTCATTTTAGCACATGAAATTTCACTTACTGCTCACAGACCTCTTTTGAGGTCAGCTAGTTCAGTTTGGCAAGGAGATTGACCTCAAACCTGTGAACTCAAGGGCAGAGAGTGGGATTTCCACCCCTCGCTTGTGATTCCAAAATCCTTGCTTCTCCACATCACACAGCCTTCCTATGGAATGAAATTGCTCAGCAGTGGCCAAAACAATCATGACATAAAACCTTAGAATCCATTTTTCGGAAAAAAATTCCGGATAATAATGAATCATGCAAATCAAGTTCAAAGTTGCTTCATCTTTAGACATACTTTGAGTGTCACTTCCCACTGAAGAACCATTATTGGATGTAGTCTCAGGCAAGGAGAACCAAAATGAGACTTCAGGGAATGTGTACTGTCCAACCCGCACCACTGTGCCTGGTGGTCTTGAGCAGAACCTTGTGTGGGCACAGCATGTACTCTGGTAAAGAAAACATAGGGTAATATTCATTTGAAGGTCTGGATGCAACGTGATCAAAAGATAATTGCAAAATAACTACAGTTTCCATGTGGGTGGCTCCATATGGAAGTGTTAGAGTGTGAGGAAAGACATCAGGGAGCCCAAGGCCACTATTGTGAATTTGTCTTGGGAAGAATGACTTTCTTTTGCAAATATCTACATCATAAGAAAGTCTCATTTCTCTTTTTATTCTCCCATTGCCCCTGTGCCAAAATAATTCCCTTCCAAATCATCAATCCCATCCACCATTTCACTTTGGACCAGTTTCACTTCTGCTTTCTCTCTCTATGAAAGAAGAGGGGGTTCTGTATTGGATTAAGCAAAGAGGAGAAGTTCTAGTTTAAAAGGTGACTTTCTGGTTGAGAGAGGTTGCTTAAAGTGAAGTCATGAAGATGTAATAGTAATGGAATGTGCCTGAATGTGCTAATTCCTTACGATGACATAATTTAGTCATATTAAAATCCTTCTGAATATTAATTGGAAAACAAGTTGGCTGCTTGCTCCCCAAATTCATTGAAATTCAGAAAAATAAAGGTGAGTATCTAACAATGGTCGAAAAGGGATTATTAAATTGTTCCTAAAGGATATTTGGAAATCTTTAAACGGTGAAAGTGGCTCTTATGTTTTACCAGGCAGCCTCTCACTCGTTATTTACCTCAAATTAGAGATTTCTGAAAATTCTCTGTCACATTGGACAGGTGCAGGTTTGAGACAAGTGGCATTTAGCAATATGACTGTGGAGCACTTTCTCGAAGACTTTAAAATCATGACAACTGTGTAGAGATGCTGCTTTAGGGCCACTCGATCCAAGCGAGTTCTCTGTCCTAACTGTAGCTTCCTCTACCTCCCCAGATCAGGTAGCTGAGAGTCACGCTAGAGAAATAGGGCAAATGTAAAGGAGAGTTTTTGTTTTGACATGATGGAAATTGCATTAAAATAGATAGCTAGTGGTTACTTTCTGGGGTAGTATAGCTGTAGAGAGACGAAGGATGTCATTTTGTCACTGTTTCATTAAAGATTTAAGGTACTGATAAAATTGTGGCCAACCAAACCCTTTGCCACCAGGCTGATTTTGATTCACAGGGACTTCTAGGGGTGTTACTGCTTCATAGAAGAAAGAGACAGCCACTTTACACAGAGGAAATGCCACTGCTTTATGGTAAAGGGTCATGGGTGGCTTCAGTCAGCTGAACAGCTACCCTTTTTGTCAGCAGCGGAGTGAGCATTCATGCAGGGTGCCACCAGGGCTGCCTAGATTGGGGTAAGGCATTAAGAAGGCCCCGATGCTTCGGAGTCTGATTCCTGCTTCCCATGCCAGAGATCCATGAACAATACCTGATCAGTTTGCATCATGCACAGCTGCTGATCCTCTCTCTGTGAAGCTTTGCCTGTGGCTACGATGTTGAACTGGTTTCTGCAGTGTCTGGAAGGAGGCAAGGTAATGGAAATTCTACACATCACAGTTGTCTGCTTCCCGGAGATCAGAATCAAGCAACATTCAGTTCTGTGGCCCATGGGGTCACCTTGTTTGGAACAACAGTGGTAAAAAGGCTTTACCCTTTAGGAGACAGTGGCTGGAGTCATGTCTTATAGCTAGTTGCATTTACTCTGCCCATTGGCTTTTAGGCAAACTTCTTCCCTGCTTCTCATCACCCATGGATATTTACTGATCACTGGATACCCATGTATGACAAATTGTCTGCAAGACCTTGACGAGAAGAAAGAGAGATGGCTTATTCATTTCCTAGGGCTGCCATAATAAAGTGCCACAAAATCAGTCACTTAAGACAGTAGAAATTAGAAACCAAAATGCCAGAATTTCCTTTTGGAGACACTGAAGGAGAATCTATTCTGCTCCCCTTTCCAAGCTGCCGAGAAAAAGGGAACAATACTTGACATTCTTTAGCCCAGTGGTTCTCAACCTTCCTAATGCCATATCCCCTTAATACAGATCCTCATGTTGTGATGATCCCCAACCACAAAATTATTTTCGTTGTTACTTCATAACTGTCATTGTGCTACTGCTATGGTTCTGGTGACCCCTGTGAAAGGGTCCTTCTACCCCCACAGGGATCATGACCCACAGGTTGAGAACTGCTGCTTTAGCTTCTTTTTAGCGTCACTTTAATCTCTATCTCCATCTTCATATAGTGCTCTCCCTTTATCACTACCTTGGTCTATGTCTCATCTCCTTTTCTTAGAAAGAGAACAATCATATGATATTTTGAGTCCACTCTAAATCCTCTCGACTAATTAAATCTCTAAAGATTCTATTTCCAAATAAGGTCACATTTTGAGGTTCCAGGGTTTGGGAATTCTTTGGGGGGCATGGAGGACACAATTCAAACCATAAAAACAAATATAGAGAGATATTGTCTCCACTCTATTTCCAAATTAGGTCACATTTTGATGCTCCAGGATTTAGGAATTCTTTGGGGGGGGGGAGCATTAAGGGGAGGATACAATGCAAACCATAGCAAACAGTGGTACCCAAATAGTCTGATGTCAATTTGAAAGGATTATGAGTAAATGGGTAGAGTCTGGCCTGTCAACCAACATATAATTAATGAGGCCTCTGTGTCGGCCTGGCCTTCTTCTGAGAATTCCTGTATTTCCTCCTTGGAGGCAGGAGACACTTCTCTCTCTGTGTGTCTCTCTCTCTGAGAGATGCTTTATTGACAAGATGCTACGCTTTGGAAACTGGAGAAGCCACAGAGAGACTTCTGACAGCACTAAGATGTTTACAACACCACTGGATCCGCAAGACTTCTAACCCATTGACCTGCGATCTTCCTGCATTCGGCATCATTGTATGTATTTCATGAGTCTGAATAGGATTTTATACATTAGTATCAGACATATTGGCTAATATTGGATTTATGAACTTGATCTGGACTGGGCTGTGGTCTTTTCTCAAAATCCATGTCTATTGTATATAAACCTCTTCCTTATATACATCTATTAGTGTCTTTGAATTTGTTTCTCTATTCTACCCAGAAGAACTCACAAACAAATAAATAGAGAGGGATATTGTATCAAAAAGAGGTCTTAAGAAGTCTCTTGGTAATAAATTTGTTTTCTTTTTTGTTCTAATTTAGAATGATTTATAGACTGGCAGAAAGGTAGGCACTAAGTGTGCATAAAAGATACATTGATCAAGGATGAATTCTCACTGCTGGATTCAGGAACCAGAAAAAGGCAAGTGACTGTGAACAAAAGCCTAGGCAGAGAGAATGGCTCTCAGTTGAAAGAGCACATCATTTCCTGAAAATGGAAGAAGAAAAACAGATAGGAGGGCAGACAGATAAAGGCATACATGTAGGCCCATACAAGAAGACTGAAAGGGAACATAGAGTAAAAACCCGTTTTCTAAAATTAAATAAATATGATGACACTATTAAATTAGCAGCACAAGGTTAGGAGTCAAGACCTTGAAGCACTGGGGCTCTGAATTATAGATTATTTTTACTTTCTAGGTTTGGGTAGCTGCTCCTCTAATATTAGATTGTTATTCAAGGATAAAACCTCATAGTAATTTCAGAGTAGAAAAAGACAGTGCTCTTTGTTTAAATATGTTCATTTAAGCAAACTGTTGCTACCAATTCCTAACTGATTTAAATGCCTTAACCAAATGTTCATTTCTTTTCAGGGACAAATTTGTTTCCAGATATTTAGCCAATGACAGGGAGCCAGGCCTCAGAAGTACTCCAGGTTTTACATAAGAGCTTGTTGACATATTTATTGGCAACCAATGGGCATAATAAAAGGGGAGAAATGAGTAAAGGATAAGGAAGTTCATGTAGGATGTAGTCCCATTATTTTGTAACATAAAAAAACCCTTACCTTATTGCAGATCAAAAAGCATTTCACATATTCCCCAAACAAACATAAATAAGAGAAGAAACATAAAATTATATAACTCCTTGATATAATGTGCAGTTGCAGCGGGGGATATAATGGTTGATTATTAAGTCATTAGATTGTACAGAAACAGCGCATGAAGAAGTCAAAAGCTATAGGAAACTGATTATCTACCTCTATTGATAATTCTCTCCCATTCCTACCTTCAAATATCTATCTGCCTAAGATGCAATAAACGTCTAATGTTCTGGGTATAAAGCAGGAGTCAAAGGTTGTAGGTAAGAAGTGTGCCTGTTCATTGCTTTGAGAAAATTATTCTCTTTTAGGAAACCTGGATCTTGATCACTGTTGACGACATGGGGTAAAAAGAGCATGAACCATTTCAGATAATAATGTTCTTTGGAGTAGAATTGTCTCGCATCTATATCTAGTGAAGAATTAAATGACAATAGCAATAACTGCACACTAACACATACGTATGAATAGAACCCTTGGTGGGACTGATGGGTGGGTGTCGGACTGCTGAGTCTATGCTTGGTGGTTAAAGCCACCAACTGCTTCAAGGAACAAAATGAGACGCTCTATTGTGGTAAAGATCAACAGCCTCTGAAACCCTATGAGGCCATTCTTCTCTGTTCTATAGGGTCCCCGAGTTGGATTGACTTGATGGCAAAGAGTTAAAGAATGAATGAAATGAAACTTAGAAAGTGGGAGAAAGTTGGAACTTTCTACCGCTTTAAAGAGTTCCAATGTTGAAATCCTTACATGCAGTTTTATCCTGTCCTGTAGGGTCACTATGAGTCTGAATTGACTTCATGGCACTGAGTTTTGTTTTGTTTTGTTTTTTTTTACCTGTGCAAACACCTTTAATTTGAAGAAAATACAAATGGCCAGGGCCAGTTCAGAAGGCTGGAAAAAAAAGCAAGCCCCAATGGCAGAGGGGTGGGGGCCAGTGCTTCCTCCTCAATGGTAGCTCAGATTACATACAGAGATTTTCCAGCCAGTTATAACATGTGACTTTTTCAAAACCGTGACAAGGTCTAAAATTTCCCCAGATGACTTCTCCACGACTCGACTCATCTCTCGTAGCCCCTTGCACTGTACAGTCCCCTCAAGGGAGCAGAGCTGGCCAGACACCACAGGCAACACAGGCCACTGGGACCAGGAGGACCGCTGCTCTCCACGAACTCGATCCCCAGTTTTAGTACGTTCCCAGAGCAGTTTCTCAGAGACAACCGTAAATCTGGCGCCTGGTTAAATGAGCAAGGAAGGCGTCACCCACCACAGCACAAGACAAATGGGCAATTCACTAGAAACTGGCTTCCAGCTCATGATCTTAACTAATTTGAATTAGCATCATGTTTATATAACTCTTGTAATACCCAAGAGTTACCAAGCACCCATTACAATGGTTCGAGCTTTGAAATTGGCGTTATGTATACCTGACCACATATACGAATACGTATATTCACATATACGAATTCACATATTCACATATACGAATCCTGATTTTTTTTTTTGAAAAAAAGGTGGTAGAAATCCCCAAGAACAAAGACGAGGCTGCAAGTTGCATATGTGTTAACTGCTCTAGCACTGCCATCCTGTCTGAGGGTGTGGAGGTCATGTGCTTATGTTAATTTTATGATTGAAATGTAGGGGTGGAGTTTAGCCTGTTCATCTGGAGATAGCCATTGAGTAGCCAAATGAGGCCTCTATGTGGGCATGGCTTTCTCCTGAGACTTCTGGGAAATCTCGCGATATTTCCCTTGTGAAGATAAGACGCTATCTTCCCCAGTTGTTGGGAATTAGTCTCTGAGATGATGAATCACAGACAAGACAAACAAGATGGCAGCATCTGAGAAGCTGGAGGAGCCGGCGGAGAGACCACACAGCTTTGCCAGACCTCTTAAGCTGGGGCGGCCATATGGAGACCTCTGCCAGCGATGAGTTAGTTGCTTCTGCTGTTGATGGACCCTGAGCCCTGGAAGCGAGGAGTCATGTGGAGACCCCTGCCAGTGCTGGGATTCTGCACCCACTGACCTGTGAGTTGGTGAGTCGGAAGGAGACTTTAGAGACTGATTTCGGGCACATGGGTTAATAACGGACTTATGACTTTGAACTGGACAGGGTTCAATGTCCTGTTCCTCTTGTATATAAACCTTTTGCTTATATCCATCTGCGTGCCTATGAAATTTGTTCCTCTAGCCTACCTGGACTAAGACGGAGGCTCTCCTAAGCAGCTGGGAGAAGGGGGGCGGTGGGGAGGTGGGGTCAATGTTGGGCACTTTAACTGGCGCCCCATTTGGGTTGTAGAACCACCGAGTCAGTGATGGAAACGGGTCCACAGTCAAGGTGAGGCAGCCCTGGCTCCGTCCGTGAGTCCAGGGCCAGTGCAGTTGTCTCAGAGCTGGGTGGCTCCTTCTTGGGGTCCAAGTCCTTCTTAATGTCTTCAAGCTTCTTGGATCGGTTGGGTGTGTCAGAGTTCTGAGCCGGATATATCCCAACCGTGCTGCCAAATGTAAATTCAAGCAGGAACTGGAGCATGGTGTCAACGCAGAAGATGAGCAGGCTACAAGCATAACTGCAACTTCTAGGCCCGTCTGACCTCGAGTTTGGTTTTAATACTACTAAGAAAAGCAATTATTAAACTTTTCCTAAATGATAATTGAAGTCTTGGATTTCTACCTACTGAAGAATTAAACAACAAAGCACCCCCCCCCCCCAGGAACATATGTATTTACTCACACACACTTTATACACACACACATACACAGAGAAATAAAAAGCAGTCTACAATACTGAGAAAAAAAATCTTTTAGACGTTTTCTAAGTGATAATTAGATATAATGTAATAATCAAAATCATACAGATGGTTGTTTCTCCTATTTGGAGAAACTACTACTACTTAATTTCCCCCAATATGACTTTTTTGGATACTTTTTTTGAAGACACTTGGGAATAAATTTTAAATTAATACAACTAAGGAATGCTTATGCTATAAAATACAAAACAGAAAGAAAAATTTGAATTACTCAGTACATGTGATAGATTAAAAAATAATTTTATTGGGGGCTCATACACCTCTTATCACAATCCATCCATCCATCCATTGTATTTCAAGCACTTTTGTACATCTGTTGCTCACATTCTCAAAGCATTTGCTTTCTGTTGAAGCCCTTGGCATTGACTTCTCATTTTTTCCCCTCAATCCCTGTTCCCCACCCTCATGAAGCCTTGATAATCTATAGATTATTATTACGTTGTCATATTTTACACGGTCCACTGCCTCCCCTCACCCACCTCCCCATTATCCATACTCCAGGCAAGAGGTTGTATGTAGATCCTTATAATCAGCTCCATCTTTCTACCTACCTTCCCTCCACCCTCTTGGTTTCACCATTCTCACCACTGGTCCTGAAGGGACCATCTGTCCTGGATTCCCTAGGTTTCTGGCTTCTGTCTGCTTTCATATACTTCCTCTGGTCTAGCCAGATTTGTAAAGTAGAATTGGGATCATCATAGGAAGCATTGAAGAATTAGAGGAAAGTTGTATGTTTCATCATTGCGACACTGCACCCTCACTGGTTTATCTCCTCCTTGTGATCCCTCTGTAAGGGGAAATCCGTTACCTACGTGTGGCCTTTGGGTCACCAATCTGTACACCCCACCTTATTTACAATAATAAAATTTATAGTTCTTTGATACCTGATACCTGATCCCTTTGACAGCTCGTAGTCACACAGGCTGGTGCGCTTCTTCCATGTGGGTGTTGTTGCTTATGGTGATAGTTAGATTTATTGTGGCAATTAGGCCAATAGAAACACGTGGGTGGAGTTAAATAAGGTCACAGCCTGATTGGAGGGAAAGGAGATGAATGGCTTTCCAAGACCCTCCGCCTTCTCTCTTCCTCCCTGGTGTTTGGACCAATCTGCTGCTACTTGAGCTAGTTCTTTGCGTCCTTTATTTTCTATCATTTTTTTTTAGTTTTTTTTTTTTTTAGTTTTTTGGGCATCACGGCTCTCCGGTGGTGGGAGTAGGAGGCCCAGCCCCACTGCTGGAATTGAACCTCCGTCCCAGTGGGCCGCAGTCCCGCGCACAACCACTATGCCACCGGGGCTCAACCCTATTTTCTATCATTTTAAAGATAGTTTCTTGACAAAAATTTTAGTGGTTCTCAGTCTCTAATTGTATGTAATTTGTTCTTAAAAATAAAAGTGTAGAAAATCAACAATAAGCAATAACTTCATGTAGTCTGCAAACTCAAATACACATATCTTCTTTAAACACATACACACAAGAAAAGAAAAAACTAAAAAAAAAAACAATTGAAGTAGCATGCCATTGGGAAAAACACTCAACCTTAAGTTATAGACGACCAAAGGAAGATCCGATTTGGTATCATGTAATTGGACACTTTTGACCTAGTTTGTATTTAACACTTCATGACACAGGTCATGTACCAAAGACAATCAGCACTGTAGACTCTATCCTTTTGAGATACACAACATCTTGCCTAGGCTACGTCAAAAGGATTCTACTTGGAATTTCCACTAAAACTTAGTGGAAGTTAACTTAGTGTAGTTCACTTAGTGACTAAGTGAGCTAGACTTTAATCTTGAACCCACCAGTAGTAAGTTAAAAAAGCTGAAATACTTCCATGTGTCTAAGACTGAAATGATTCCATTTGCCTTTGTGAAAAAGCATTAATGAAAGTTTCCCCTTTCTCCAATACTCAATATAAATGTAAATAACTCTAGATATTTACTCTGTTAGTCTATACAAACCAACAATTCATGTATTTAAGTATTTAAAAAAGCAGTCCTTTATATGTGTATTTTCTTTCTTTGAAAAGTGTTTGACAGGGTGGGGGAGGGACCAGCATCTCACACCCACAGGGACAAAGAAAAGAAGGGAGGAAGAAGAGAGCTGGTCCAAGCTCCATGGCGACACATGATGCTCAGAGGAATACATCCCTCTGGAGACCCATTACACCACAGAAAGGACTGGGCAAATGATTCCTGGGGGCATGAGAAAGGAGAGGAGAAGGGGGGGAGGACAAACACATGGACGGGTTGGGCGAGCAATTAATGTTTAGGAATCGATGGAAAGGAGGGTATGGGAGGTCTGGTCGGGATTAAGCAAGGACAATGAATCTATGAGAAAACAATGAAATGCCAATGAAGGTGGAACATGATGGTAGGACAGGAGGGAGATGGAAGGAAATAGAGGAAAGAGCTAGAAGGCAAAGGGCACTTACAGAGGTCTAAATATAGGTATGTCCGTACATAGATACAACTATCTATTATAAGTTGGGAATAAAATTAAGAACATATCTATAGGCCAAATATTAGAGTAGCAGGTGGACCTTGGGTCCTCACCCTGGTGCTCCCTCAATGCAAGAACGCTTTGTTCTATGAATCTGGCATTCCTCGAGGCTCAATGGCTCAACACGATCACTGAAGTAAAATGGGTGCACAAACAAATGTGGTAAAGAAAGCTGAAGGTGCCCAGCCATCAAAGGATCTATCAAGTGTCTTGAAAGCCTGAAGATAAACATTAGACCATTTACCTGAGAAGAGACCACAGGCACACAGAAGAAGCACAACAGCCAGTGTGGTCAGATAGTGGTGAAAGTGGTTAAAGGTCTAGACAATAGACATCAAAACAAACATATATCACTGTGTGCACACATCCCCAATGTACCAATTGAGGACATGTAAGAGCATGAGCAAGGGTGGTGAAGAAAGCAGAAGGGCCCAGTTATCAAAAGATAGAGCATCCGGGGTCTTAAAGGCTTGAGCACAAACAAGTAGCCATCTAGATCAGAAGCAACAAAAACCACCATAAAAGAAGATCACTTACCTGTGCTATCATGAGGTGCTGAAACAATCAGGTATCAAAGAACAAAAATCAAAATCAATGGACCAATTGACTCCCGATATCGCTGATGACAAATGGATACAAAGGCAAACAAAGTAGAAGAAATGATGGTACCCAGCTAACAAATGATTGAATGG